>JAULBZ010008402.1:0-10742 GCA_032360805.1 Neoturris breviconis | reverse complement strand
ACGACTTTAATCAATTATATCTCCACTAATATTCATTCTTATGGAGTCAAATCTTCAGAATATGTTAGTAACAATATCTAGACTACAGAAGGGAAAATTTGAAAAAAACACCTCAGGGTGATTTTGTACCTTTAATTAGATATTGCATGCCGCAAAGCATCGTTTGAAATAAGAGAAAATAATCACTGTGGAGGAGTGATTTTTGAGCTTTGTTTCGGACTAGATAGCCTGAAGCAATGCTCAAAATGTTCTCTTCCGTGATTATTTGTTCTTATTTGAAACAACTACACTGAAGTTGGTGATGGTTTTTGATGTACAAGTCTGCAATTTTTCTTTAGGATTATCGTTGGTGGTGGCGTTCATTTCTGACTGGTGGATTTTCAAGTTTTTATGTTCTATTATATTGCTCTCATTACTTCGTTACAAAACTGCAACTACGTGATGCTATAAGCACATTCTTATATTTTGGATATACACTGATAATCGTCATCTTGTTCTGTTTAGTAACAGGTACCATTTTTTAAATTACAAAATTCAACAAAAATGAATCTGAACAGAAGTGTGTTAAGTCAGCGAACTTGCAATGGATTGGTTACTTTGTACCAAAGAATCCATTGCAAGATCGTTGACTCAGTACTCTCCTCTGTAGATTTTATTTTAAAAATGATTTTCATATGGAAGGAACTCGTCTTAGCCCGCGAAAATCTGTTCCAATTCAGCAAAATAACGTTAGAACAACATTCGAAGAACGTTGTTCTAACATTATTTTGTTGACTTTGAACAGGTTTTTGCCGTCTGGATTCACACTGAATTTGTAGGTGCATATCTTTTTGTTTGTTTGTTTGTTCATATTGTTTGCAGTAACATCGCCAGGATATAATAACTTGTTCCAAAGTCAGCAGTAAAGACGCTAGGCTAGAACAACGTTGAACGACGTTATTCTAGCATCTTTACTGCGGACTTTGAACAAGTTTTTGCCCACTGGGTACAAACCTTGGTCCAACCTTGAAATATCTGTCGAACATCACATGTGGAAGAGTGCTTTATTATATTTACTCAAAAACATTCCTCCACAGTAGTTTTAAGACTTGCTAATTATAGGAAAGATTTTTAAATAAAAACTTTCACACAGTTATTTTCTTTATTTTTAGGTAGCATTGGTTTTCTCGCTTGTTTTTATTTTGTATACAAGATTTATTGTTCAGTACAACATATTAATCGAGATTTATTAAGAACAAGTCATGCTGCATTACTTGCAAACACAGATAATGAAGAATGTTGGACAGACAATGAATAAGTTATATTCAATGGGCACCCATATATTTTCATTATGGCAATATCATATTTCCTTGAATAGGCGCCCAACCTTACATAAGCGTCTCCCTCGAATAAGCGTCCTCTTTAGATAGATATTTTGTATTCAGCGCCTCCCCGAAAAAACGCCACCCTCTATTTTTTCATATTTCGAACACTTGTTTCTCAACGTATTTTCTAACTACATTCGGAACCTTTCAAGCCTGTGGAGGATTTCCCAGTTCGCATGCGACTTCTAAACCAAATAGGCAAGAACTTGTTCAAAGTCCTCAGTAAAGACGCTAGACCAATGTCGTTAGGGACCATCTCAAAATTTCGTTTCAAAACCAACTTTTTTGTTAAGGTTAAATCGACTATACAGAAGTGTGTTAGGTCAACAAATTTGCAATGGATTGGTTTCTTCGGTACGAAGAAACCAATCCATTGCAAGATCGTTGACTCAATACTCTCCTTTGTATATTTCATTTTTGAGATGGTCCCTTACGGTATTTTAGTATTATATTTTCATATTTATTGGGTCCAAATGATTCCATAATAATATTATATAGATTATTATATTAACCGGGTTACTAGACGTGCATACCACAAGTATTATATTTAACGCCCCCGCCATATTTTAAACGCATTAGCTATATAGAAATTATTATATTGTTCTGGTTACTAGATGAGCGCAAATCTTGCGCCCTTCTATATAATTCGGGTTACTCGTAAGTCTTTTTTTAACGCCCCCTTTCTTTTTAATGCCTCACTCTTAAATGTACCCACCTACTTTTCAAAAACTTATATAACGCCTTGGGCGTTTTTAATTGATTATAAATTTGATAATTGATTATAATTTTGTGTATAAACTAACTTTTTAATCGAAAGGATTATTAGAATTATTAATTACATTTTTAAAGGAATGCTAGACTGAGCTCCATTCCCAAACCACTATGATAGCTCAGAGGGAAGAAATGCCTGACCAGTATAAACATTTATTAAATGCCAAGAACTATAAATAAACTTTTCCTACCTTAAGTGCAAAAAAAATTGCGAACATTTATTTTCGCGAGTAGAGAAAAATGTATTTTTTCGCGAACATTTAATTTCACGAATCGGGGAGAATTTTATTAGAAAAATGTGTTTGGCCTATTTGAGGGGTTTTTCCAAACCCGTAGGCAAAAACTTGTTCAAAGTCCGCAGTAAAGACACTAGAACAACGTTGTTATAGGCATTGAAAAGATATACTTTTAGATACAAATTATTATATAAGCAATCATTTTTTTGTTAGATTTTCTATTACATTAGTTAAAGACCTGCGCCAACATATTTGTTCAATGTTGGACGGATGTTAAGAAATTGTGTTCAAACCAATGACAGCATGAAACGTTTTTCGCCCTCTTTATCATCCAACACAGATTTGAAGCTTTTAAACCGATCCAACACACGAGAGAATAAGGATGTCGGATAAAATATTGTGTTGGTTCCCCTCCCCCTCCCCCTCTTTTAGAGTATTGAACTATCTGCCTAATGTAGTGAGTTCTGACCATTTTTCACCTTTTCTCGTAATCTGATGTTGACCTTTTAAATAATTTAGAACAAATGAGATTCTCTACTGGGCAACAACTTGTTCAACGTCCGCAGTCTTTACTGTGAGTTTTTGTCCACCGGGTCCATTTGTATAATGTAAATTAAAATCTTAACTTACGGATTGTGAGGTAAAGAATGAAAATGAATGAGATAAGCAAAAAGATGGGATAATCACTGTGGAGGAGTGATTTTTGAGCGTAGCCTGACGCCTATCCTAGTGAGCAAGTTCAAAGTCCGCAGTAAAGACGCTAGAACAACGTTGATAACGTTGTTTTAGCGTCTTTACTGCGGACTTTGAGCAAGTTTTTACCCACTGGGCACATTTTATTACAGTGATCGAAATTAGCTTCAGGCTTTTTAGCCTGAATGCCAGCTTCTATTGCAATATGTTTTGTATTATTATTATTGTTGTTATTATTATTATTATTTTATATATTCTTTTTTATATAAGGTGAGGCCCCAGTTCTGAATGTTGCTTGGGATAAACTGAAATTTCATTGCTAAAAGGTGTTTAACAGTTGCTAAATGCTTTGTTATATATTCACTTTGAAAGAAATATAATAAAAAGGATTTTGATTCTTAGACTTTTATACACAGATACATTATACGTAGGTTTGTTATGGCAAAAGGATAAAACAAGGGAATACAGCATTTTGAATTGACATACAAATGTGAAAATAAAAAAGTTACGTTCTGTGAAGTTGCTTGTGAATAAAATTGAGTATTAAAAGTTGCTTAACTTTTTATAGTATGGGTACTGGTTGCTTATAAAATGGTTGCTTGTAAAAATATGTATTGTATTATTATAGTAGTGCTTGTTTTGAAAAAATTGGATTGGTTAATACAGACACAATATTTCCTATGCTTTTATTATTTTTTATTGATATTTACATTTTATTTGTTATATAAATTGACATCAAATAAAACTATTGTTATTTTATGAGAGAACGTAAAATTCCGGTTAAAAGCCCTCCCTGATATGTAAGCCCATCAAAATTCAAACGTAACTTATTTTTGCTTAAAAAGATTTTTGGTATATATAGTTCTTGAAAAAAATATCTCTTTTGTTGCACCACCTATGTTTGTCCTGATGACGTCATCATAAGTATTGACGTCATCAAAAAAATAATTATATATTATATATTATTTTGTTGAACGAGCTTTCTAGAAAGTTTCAATACTATAGCATGTTCCCATCAAAAGTTATGGAGAGCGGACATACAATCAGAGTTCCAAAAAGTCCATACTAAGAAGTCATATAGTGAATTTCTTTATGCATTTTACTTTTGTTTTTTTCTTAACCCTTTTTCTATGATTATCTCCAAAAACTTTGTACTTATACGAGATCTTCGTCTCATAATTTGTATTTATTCTTTCACAAACTCATATTACAAAACATATGTTTAGGATGAAACTCATCTACCTTATATATATGCACTAATATTCTCCTCTGCGTAGGAGAGACTTTGAATGAAGAGATATTCATTAAATAGTGGATTTGTATAGCTACAAACATTTACATTTATTTTAATTTGTCTCGAATATTTATGTGAGAGGTACAAAGTGTAGCTACAAAGTGCATCTATCAAATATACCCATGGTGGAGAGTAGTCAGAATTGAGTTGCAATGTCAACACGCGAACACTACTGCATTTCTCAAACTGAAGTAGTCAATTGCAGAGCTTTCTATAACATTCATCGAAGGGAAATACGGTCCGTAATCCAAATATCTTGTTATTCCAGAGGTTGCTTTGTCTGTTCTGTCGTCTACAATCATGGTCATAAATATACCGGGGCTCAAAATAACAGCTGGTCATCACTGTAGAGGAGAGATTTTTCAGAATCTCGCCTCCACAGTGATGGCCGGCTGTTATTTCGAGCCCTGAATACTATGGCAATAAACGAATAAGTTCAGAATTTCAACTTGGACAAATAAATACCTTGAATTTTGATTAGCAAGGCAAAATTCGAATTTGTTCTAAGAGCCCGGGTACCAGGCTATGATTTGTCGAGTTTGGAAGAAGAAGACCAAAGATCCTAAGTTGTTAAGTTTACACGACAAATCTCTTGGGAATTCCGGTAATTGTTTTCCGCGTTTATGTTTCACTTGTGGTGTGTATTATTCGTCAAGATATGTCACAAGATATGTCATAATTTATGACCACGATTGTGGATAGATTCTCCGCTTGAGAATTAGCCTATTTGTTACTCAGACCGTCCCGGAATACCGTATTTTTCCGCGCATAAGCCTCTCCATGTTTAGGCACTTGTAAGGGACTTGTAATTCGGATTGTTTAGGCATATGCGCGAAACGAAACAGGTCTTGTATTTGCGTGAATCAACCATATATTGTTCTTACCAAAAACATCAACCTCGTTCCCAGGGCTTCCTCTCTCTTGACGTCTAAATCGGAAAGAAAAGGAGATTTTTGATTTAGACGTCAAGAGAGGGAGGAAGCCCTGAGAATGAGGTTGCAAAAACATGAATTTAACCTCGTTAGCGCATGAGTAGTATCAAAACATTTAAAACGTTAAAAGACGTTTCTTTTCAAAATATAGTCGACGAATATTTGAGCCGACAGTTTTTTCATGACTTTGTATGTTTTACCACCACAAACAGTTACATTGCAAATTTTCGTCTTTACAAATTTTCGTCACCAAGTCAAAAAAAACCCTTTGATAGCCGATTCCAGATTTGCCTGAACTGCAGTCCTACACTACTACGAGTAGTAGTTTGGGACTGGAGCTTAGCCTAATTCCAGATTCGAGTACGAAAATTCAAATTTAATTTTAACCGTAGCATAACATGGAACGCTACTGCATACGGTCTCATATATTCCTGTACATAGACTGTCCTAGTGCAACCTGTACATAGACTGTCTCAGTGGGCAAGAAATTGTTGAAGGTCCGCAGTAAAGACCCTAGAACAACATCGGATGATGTAATGCAACAAGTTTTATTAGGGCGGCCAACATCTCGTTTTCATGTATTTATAAATAGATCAAATCCCTAGTATTTCACTCTGTGTAGCCGTAAGAACAATTAAGAATGAACAAAAATCTATAGAGGAGAGTACTGAGTCAACGACCTTGTAATGGCTTCGGTACGAAGAAACCAATCCAGTACAAGCTCGTTGACCTAACACACTTCTGTACGAATTTTGTCAATTTTAATTGATTTTAACCTTACTAAAAAAGTTGGTTTTGGAGCGAAATTTTGAGATGGTCCCTTACCTTACTGTCGTTACATTGTCATCATAAAGTATATATCGTCGTCACATTATTTCTTGTAACTTGCTTCTCACTGCACTCACATATATCATAGATTTAGGCTTTAACCCTATCAAGCATATTGATCTATTGACCTGTAAAATCCTCCTAATTAGAAGATCGGCCATGGAATTTGACCAAATACTTTTTTGATCCAAAATGAACATACAAATCAACCAAAGGACATAATACCTGCCTGTGTGACGTCATGATATTTTTTCCATGTGGTCTGGTCTGCGAATAATGTTAAAAATGTTATGTAACAGTAAATGCAAAATCAACATAAAAAGAATATGCAAAAAGTGCATATAGTACAAAGCTCAATTTTAATTTATTACCCTCTGGCATTGAAACCTTAATCCCCGAAAAGGTTAGTTATTTGGAAAAACAAAGATTATAATTCAAAGTCAGCAGTAAAGACGCTAGAACAACGTCAAAGACGTTTTTGCTTACTAGGAACCCTAAAAAAACATATAATATCCCCGGAAATCCATGCGATATAGAACAAAACTATTTATATTTACATAGTCATAAGATATTTAGGGACTTTAACGCTTTCTTATGAAAACGCGGGACAGAACTAATTTTTTTAGATTTTTGGACATTTTATCATTTTTTTGTAAAAACGTGCAATATGGACAAAATTATCTACATTTAGAGAATTTTTATATTTTCTTATGAAAACGCGGGATATAACTAAAATTTCTAGAATTTTGCACGTTTTATCATTTTTTTATGAAAACGTGCGATATGGACAAAATAATTTACATTTAGAGAATTTTTACATTTTCTTATGAAAACGCGGGATATAACTAAAATTTCTAGAATTTTGCACGTTTTATCATTTTTTTTATGAAAACGTGCGATATGGACAAAATAATTTACATTTAGAGAATTTTTATACTTTCTTATGAAAACGCGGGATATAACTAAAATTTCTAGAATTTTGCACGTTTTATAATTTTTTTATGAAAACCTGCATATAAACAAAATAATCGGACTTTTTAGAATTTCTTAGGAAAAAGCGGGACAAAACTAAAATTTCTAGATTTTTACAACTTTTATTATGTTTTTACGAAAATGTATTTATGAAAATGTGGATCTAGAAAAAATTGTATACATTTAGAGACAGACATATTATGGAAACGCGGAACAGAACGAAATGTTTTCAAATGATTTTCAGATCGCGATATAAGCAAATTTACTTGCTAAATGACCTAAATAAGAATTTATTCGTCGAATCATATGTAGTTTATGCATTTGCTCGTATCGCGATCTGATCCAAACAAAGCACGTTCCCCAAACCAAAAACCACATAAAAAAATAAACGATGACATCATAAAATTGGGATTTTTAAAAAAATACTTTTAATAATGGAATTTTGAATGTTTGGAAATCTGGAAACTTGAATATGGAAAGCCTAAAGAAAATGACAGTTTAGAAGAACTAATACATAAGTAGGACATCTTTCATGAAAGAATACTCGCGAACAACCTTGTAAATCACGCCTCCATAAGAAAAGTGATTTCTAGAAATCAACGTCTATCGCAGTCACGGCGGCGGCGGGGGTCAGACAACTTTTGTGATTTTTCGCAGGCATTATATCTCGCAGGCTGTTCAAATATATGATAAGTTACATGAATGATTTGTGGTTTGCACTTAGGCTCTTTGGATTTTTTACAAACTCTTCAGAAAGAGAAGCACGAGCACGACTATGGGATAATGTATTTGTGACTATTCTCTCTGTAAAATTTACTGATTTTGATATGTTGTCATAATATAGCCAGGATGCTTATTTAGTTTGTGTTTAACTCTTGGTCTCGACGGACTAGGAGTGTACATAGTATGTAGCAGAAAGTCTCTGTTTTGATTATTTTTTATACTTCCGAAGCATCTTTCCTCCTACATATTCCTTTCTCCTGCCATTTCTCTAATCACCCCTCTCAAAAGCTATGATCTTGCCCATGAAGTTGTTTGCGTTTTTGAAGAACATCTATGTCATTTTTAATCTGTTTTTTATGTTCTGGGTACTTTATTATTAGTCAGAGCACAGGACTCAAGACCTGGCACAGAAAAAGAGACACACAAAAGTAGAGACACAATTCTCCTACTCTCTGTTACCTTGGGGGAGTGTCATTTCCATTTCTATTTCCAAGAATTTACAGATTGGGTGGATAAAGTGAAATTGAGTGCTTCTAAATTAAATATGGTAGGTTGAGAGGGTAGGTATATATATACAAGCTCGTCCCCAGCCCCTTTTGTCTTTTTTTATTTTTATCGGACCAAGAAGGTGCTGGGGACGAGCTAGGTATATTAGTTGGGAGGGTTTAGTTAAAATTATGATTTACAATAAACATAAGTAAATGAGATAAAATTGATCTTACTAAAAGTATCTTAGAAATTATTGTTCTTACTGGTCTATGTTGGGTAAATTTACTTGGTTGGGGGAGGGGGGTTGTCAATAAATTGGGGTCTGGGATTGGTATGTTCTTCAAAAATCATACATCTTAATTAATTGAAATGGATGAGGATTTTTTTCGATAAAAGGAGCTTACCCTCCCAAGCATTTTATTGCCGTTTTCGATATTAGGTAATACGATATCAATCAAAAGAAATAAGGATTGGTGATTGGATACCTATTATCAAAAAAGTAATCAAAGAAGCAATACTCAACGTTGGTCACTTTTAATGAAATTAATAATCAACCTTCAACCTAGTTTGCAGGACTTCTTGTCTTTTAAAAAAAATATGGAGAGCGAAACACTTTGGTGCTTTCCATTCTCTCCCATGCCTAATTGTAAGGAGGGTAGGGTGGGAGGGCAAATTCCTGTTTTGTGTTAAGGCAAATTTTTGATTTCAAATCACTTTTTCCCATATAATTTTTCTGCCATCTTTAGATCATATTTTTATGCATAACTATTCAATACAAACACTTTTAGACCCCTTACAACCCCTGCCCAACCCCTCCCTCAAAAAAATCCCCGAAAACACCACCCATCCCTCTTGTTACAACCCCCTTACAATTAGGCATGAAGAGTAATGTTGATGTTTATATAATGAAGTGCAGTAGATTATGTATGATGAATAATATACGTGTTCGACAACCTCGTTCCCAGGGCTTCTTCTCTCTTGACGTACGTCAAGAGAGAAGAAGCCCTAGGAACGAGGTTTCGTGTTCGACCTTTCTACTACCCGTATCATCATTACAAGTCCGCGGTAAAGACACTGGAACAACGTTTTTTCATTGTTTTTAGAGTCTTGATGTAGACTTTGAACAGGTTTTTCCCACTGAGTTTACTTAAAATTCAATGTTTTTAATAAAGGCCTGAGGGCAAGTCGTAGAGGAGAGATCTGAACACTAGTTTGACAGTGAAAATGATCAAACATATTTCCAGACCTCTTTGAAGCATAAGTTAACATCTTGGTCAATCTCAGTCATGTTTTAGACCTTCTTATAACCCTAAATTGCGAAAATTTCCGGGGCTTTGACCCGGCCCCACTTGGGGGGCTTACAGCATATCCACACCTGCTACCAATATACTTCATGCATGTAGATAAGTCGGGAACGTAGTTTCTTTTCTAATTCTACACTACAATGCATTTTGGTAAATGCGCATGCGCATTACAATCTTATAAATGAAGAGTTATTACCAGAAAATATTCCTCGGTCCTTTGGCATCGTAAACTTGTGCAATTATAGGTAATAAGCATTAATTAATATATTGTATTTTCTCTTTTATTTAACACCACATCAACCGACAAAGTTTGCAAATATCATCGCAACAATAGCATCGGAAGCACGGAAGAAAGTGACAGTCGGAGGTTATCATCTTCCGTCGAAAATAGGCACAGAATGCAACTCAGTTTTTAACCCAGTTGCTGATGAGGTACTTGTCATTTTCTTGTAGTTTATGTATTTATTATACGATGTACTGCACTCCAGATCCGACCAATATATTAATACACTTCATGCATGTAGTTTTCTATTCTGAATATTGTTAGGAAGATGTGAAAAGAATAAAAATTTCAGCATCATATCATCTACAGATCATTATTTCTTGGTCATAACCTAAAATTACATATTTTTGACATAAGTTGCAGCGTACAACTTGCTGAAGTTGCTTGAAATCATAAAATAAATAATTCTACAAAGTTTGATCACATAATTTCTCCAATTTTGCCGGACTTTCGGATGGAAATTTTGGCAATTTGCAACATTTTTACTCAAAACTGAAAATAGAATTGAAAAAACTTTTATAGATATAATCGCAATTCTAAGAAAACAAGGTTTTTAAATAAAACTAGACGCATCCTATGCGTGAACAATCTCGCTGGTACTGTGTTCCTTAGCACATCTGTTGCAATCAGGAGTGTGAGAGTCGTTAAGAAAGTCTCTCTGGAAGGGGATAAGCGCTCTCTCCTTCGCGTTATTAAAGAGTCAAGAGGACTTACAGTGAATACTAAATATAAATCCTTTGCGGTGGAGATTCTTAGTTTTATTCTTTTGTGATAAATAAGATGTATTGTTTATATGATTGATCTTGCTGATCTTATTTCAATTGTTTGTGTATTAATACAGAACATATTTTTT
>JAULBZ010008401.1:0-10743 GCA_032360805.1 Neoturris breviconis | reverse complement strand
TTGATGATTTTGGGAACCTGAAAAGAGACCTCAAAAAAAAAATGTTTTATTGCCTCTTATTAGTTTGTTAATTCCAAAAAGAGTTTGCCTACGTCCTCACTAATAATTTATCATTATTCTTGTCTTGTGTTGTCTTGTGCGTCCTGTTTTGTTTTATTGTAATCGTCCATGGGTGGCAATCTACTTTGTCTTAGCTTCATGCTATTAGTTATGGTCTCCCATCAACAGTTTCATAAATTTGTTATGGATTTATTATATATTTTTTTTATCTTATCTCTCCTCCACAGGTACGAAATTTGGCGTTAAATGGAATAATAACGTTCTTTAGTAATTTTGATACCTTTACCATAGCACTATAGATAATCGGTTATTTCACTCATTTTTATAGTAAAAGACTAAATCAGAGTTTACAAAGTGTCAAATATTTGGGTCTATTGTACAGAAATAGTAATTTCGACTGAAGCTGACTCAATTTTGGCGCGCTATATTAGGCTAACAAGGACTTAATTTTTTTTGTTGATAATTTAATAAAAGGCACATCATGCCGCGCTCAAAATGTGCAAACAGAATCTGAATCTGAAAATATGCTGACAATACAACATTTTTGCTCCCCCCCTATATATTCAACGTACATAAAAAAGGTTAAGGGTTGAGTACTAGACTTCTAATTTAGTTACAAACATGTGACGTGTTTTGTTTATTTTGTCCTTTGGAAAATACATGAATGCTTCATTGACCACCTGCACACCGTGGTTTTCAGACAAATTAACGGAGTCAGCGATTATGGCACACTGTTACTCAGTTCTTCATTGAAATTCCTAATTATCATTTATTTTAGCAAAAGCTCGAAAGAATGTATCCTCCTTACACAATAATAAAAGGTAAAACACACTACGCTTTTGTTTGCTCAGAAGCAGAATTTAAAAATAACATTTAGCATCTAATTTAATAGTTTAATAGTTATTTATGGCAATAATCTCTGCTAAACTTAGAAGCTGAAACAGCGTTGTAATAATAATAATAATAATAAATAATAAACATTTATTTAGATTCCATTATTTTAAATGGTTATTTTCCTTAAAATTATAAAATAAAAATTGTATCAAACCTTGTTTGACCCTCTATCTCTTGATAGAGACAAGGAGACAAACAGCTCCAGGAACAAGGCATTGCGTAGGAATATTAAAATATCATAAAATTAGTAAAAAACAAATTAAAGGCAGCATATAGTCATATTGTAAGCGCGTTCTAGCGTCTTTACTGTGGACTTTGAACAAGTTTATGTCGATTGGGATATCAGGGCCGGCGACACGTTTTTTGACAGTGGGTGGGTCATATATATATATATAGCTACTGACTAAGTGAGGAACACACCATGGTTGGGGGTCGGACTGGAGAAAAATCAACAATCATTCTAAATGCACTACAAAACGATTCAGAAACGAGAAAAATAATTTTTTTTCAGTGACAAGTTTTTCAAAATTCTATTCTGCAAGAAAGTGTGTCGCCGACCCTGGATATTTTAAAACTAATATGGAACTAATTCTGTATATACGAATCCTAAACAAAAAAGGTTTCCAGCGTTTCTAACGTTTTAACCATCATAATGTTGGATATGTTAGAGAAAATATTATATTCATTTAAAAAAGGTAAAATTATTTTTTTTATATTTTAGTTGTCGACTTTATTCCGATATTCTTCCCAATGGAGTATGTACAAGATTTTTACAAAATAGGACGGTGTATCAGTCTAAAAAAGAGGCTGTTTTAAGAAATTATGGAATTTATGTCTTCTACAGCCAATACGTACCAATAATAAAGGCTGTTCTATCAACGCATATCACTGGTAAATACGATAGATATGGTAAGTGCTCAGTAGATACTTTGAATCAAACTCTACAGAAGTCTCTTGAAGTAGATCTCCCCCAATATAAACCCCCAATATATCGAACATCTCGCTATAACAAATTCAAGTCTTATTCCCTTGGTTTTTCTCTGACAAACTTCTTAAACATTTTTCGATATAACGAATCTTTCGTATAATGAACTCTCGCTAACGCGAAACAGTTTTTCCCTCTCTTGAAACTAAACATCTCGATAAAACATGGCTTCACCTCTATATCAAATGATTGAGGGAAAAATCACTACTATTCAGTGTTTACGGTGATTTTGGCATATATTTAGTAGGTTTTATTACAAAAAAGTAGATTAATCAAAGTTCTTTTCATTTTGTAAGTTTACACTTCAATATTTGGACAAAGAAGCTTTACTCTAAGATATGCTTCTGATTTTACAATAGTTTTTATTCCAATTATTGCCCTGAGATATCCACAAACATCCGGTAATTACATTAGAAAACCTACTTGTGAAATTTTGACATAATTTTGGTCAACCATAAAAACTCATGAGGCATATTTTTATGAGCGCGCGCAGCCAGGCCTTCTCCTCGCTCTTATCTCCCGATTCTTCCAATTTCCCTGGTTTGTAACATTTGTTATGTATTTGATAGATTTGTTAGGATTTTCAAAATATAAAAAACAATATTTGTTGAAAATATTCTTAAAAAAACCCTGGGGTCTACTCTCTCCTGTGCCTAATTGTAGGAGTGTGTGTGTAATATCGACAGGGGTGGGCTGGAGCAGCAGTCAAAAAGCTAAAACGGGAGGAGTCGTAATGACAGCGGTTGGCTGGAGCACCAACTAAAAAGCATGTACGGGAGGAGCTGATCAATAAAAACTGTATTTTTTCTATTATCTGAGCATTTATAGCACTATTTCCATTATCCATATCTTTTATACCTAAATATTGTGAGACTTTTTTTTTTAATAGGGTTAAGACGTGGTCCACTCTCTCTTTATTCATGGTAGGTCAAACGAGTAACAGACTTCAAATTAATTCTAATACACAGAATTAATCTTGTTTGAGGCTCCTAGTAGAAACCAGTCATCACTTATGAAATGATCTAATGGGATGATTCGAAGACTGTTTATATCTCTGTTTTTTTAGGAGAATGTATGAAAGGGCATATCATGAAGAACGTTATGGGTATTAAAGGTTTTCCTAAAGAAAGTGAATTCGTCTATTGTACGAATATGTTAATGCATATGTATTGTTTATATCAACATCCAATTTGTTTACAAACGAAAGATAAATTCAAAGTGTCTCAACTTTGTCGTGGAGCTTGTTTAGAGACATACACAGGATACTGTGAGAACGTGATAAAATTTATGGTACTTGTCGAGTTAATTTCAACTTGCAATAATACCATCATAAATAGCTCATTGGGCATACCGGTATGCGAAATATTACCAGTCACAGACTTGTCACACGTGGAAGAATGTCAGGGAATTGAAACAGAAGGTAATATTTTGATGACGACACTAATACTATTACCGTATGTTCTCTAATTAGCGCCCACCTTTGAGAAAAACTAAGCGCTCCCCTCTCCAATTAGCGCCCACGTAAAAAGCTGAAAAATTGGGCGCCAAGTAGAGGATTTATACCGTATTTCTACGTTTTAAGGTTCCACCCCGAGAAAGCGCCCTTCCTTGTATTAGCGCTCCTCCCAGGAAGTATTATGTTATAGGCGCCCTTCTCAAATAAGCGCCCCTCCCATTCTTTTAGTACTCCTCAAAAATATTACGAAGAAAAACAAGAAATAAGTACCCTATTACCGCGCATGCAGCACTGGCGCTTATATCCGAAAATTGACAATTTGGGGGATTTTTATATATTTTAGACTAAACTTTTAGAAATCGGATTTTTTCGGGATTTTCGGATGAAAAGTTTGCTATTTTGCAAGGTTTTTACTAAAATCTCGGAAGCTATGTGAAACAACAAGACATTACTTGTCTAAAACTGAAAATAGAATTAGAAAACCATTTAAAAAACTTTTTTAATGACATTTCTTAGAAAACATTTTTTTGAGAAAAGTTAGCTATGTTCTTTTTTTGTGATGACATCATCAGAAAAACGCTGACGTTATCAAATATAATTTGATACCATTTTGTTCTTTTTATTATGGAATACAATTGTGGAAAGTTTCATCCAAATACTACAAGTGGTTCAATAGTTATGGAGTCCAGTACTAATAGGGTTAAAGGTAGAGTTGTTCAGGGTTACAGAGTACAGAGACCAAATATCCGTAATTAAAAATGTATATATTCTTAACCCTATTAACACTAGGCTTTTTAGGGGCTCAACAACACTAATGGGGGAGGGGGGATTCCGCCTCCGTCCTCCCTCCTCTGGAGATCTCCGGAGTGCTTTGGTATTACACCATGAAACTTGGCACGATACTAGTAACAACTATAATAAACATTTTGATCTAAATGTTTTTGATGACGTCATTATTTATTTGGTGATTTCTTTTTCGTAAAATATTTTTTTCTTCTTGTTTTTAAACGTAAAATCTAAAAATAGTAAAAAGAAAAAAAAAAGGAGAAAAAAAAGAATTGGTACTGGTGACCTTCAAAATGGGCGTGGTCAAGAGGGATAGGGATGGATTTTTGGAAAAAGTTTTTTGGAAAAGTTGTCTAAAGGATTAAAAGTAAAACTCTGAAAGTTTTAGCGCATTCCAATCAAGAGTATAAAGTATAATATGGAACGGATGCGGATTCCACCCCTCCCCCTCCACCCACCCCTAGTGATAATAGGGTTAAGGCAGATCTCCACTAAGCAAATTCGTTTCACAAGTTCGAAATGAAGCCGCTACATTGATTGAAAATGCCGACGTCGCTTTCAACTAATTTAATGACTTCATTTGGAATTCGCTCGAGTTTTTCCTAGTAGGGATCCGCTTTAACTTACTCATTTTAACTTCTTACTTCTAAGTAGTCTTAATCAAAATACGCAGTAAATACGCAGTAAATACGCAGTTAATACGCAGTAAATACGCAGTTAATACGCAGTTAATACGCTAAAACAACCTTTTAACGTTTCCTGCGGACTTTGAACAATATTTTGCTCACTGGATTCTTACAACGATGGATATTTTCAATAAGTGTCCAAGAAGAGTAATTATTAAAAAATCGAACGTGTACATAGACCTATTCTATAGGCAAATATGAATACAATTTATTATTCAGGCCAATACTATGGGCATGTTAGTGTTACACAAAGTGGAAAGAAATGCGTACCCTGGCAAGAAAACCCATATCTTGATCAACTAATTTACCCGGATTTAGCAAGCAACTATTGTCGAAATCCACAAGGTAAAGGAAATGGATCATGGTGTTATGTTAATATAACAAGTAGAGAATGGGAATATTGTGCAATAAATCTTTCAAAAGGTATAATTTTACCCAGTTGCAAATACTTGTTCAAAGTCAGCAGTAAAGACGCTAGAACAACGTCGTTCAACGTTGTTCTTGTGCCTTTACTGCGGACTTTGAACAAGTTTATGCCCACTGGATATTAATTTGCTGATTAGTGTACTTAATAACATCTGTTTTAAAAAATCGATATTTTCACGTCTAGGCCCATCTTTGAAAACGAGATCATACCGCTGGAAGACCAATTGCTAAGCCAGCTGTAAATGACCTTAATCCCGAATAAATTGACATACCGTCAAAAGAAAAAACAAAATAAGATCCTATTTGAAACAGAAACTAAAAAGTTTTGGAATCGGGTTCTAGAGATCTTATGTAACCATAGTCCTATACAAAAGTTGAATTCCACCAGGTGCAATTACCAATTTACTTTGACCTTACAAATCTTAATTAAAAATGGACATAGAAACTTCCAATTTCGATATCAATGCCGGCACACAACTTCGGATTAACGTTGAAATGACGAAACGACGTTGCGATATCGTGTACAGACTAGGATGTTCCTGTTGAATTATATGTAGGAAACAAGTACCAGTAGACACACGACATCCGAACAATGTCAAAAGTACATGCCGTCATTTTGATTCGAAATTGTTCCGACATCTTGTGCCAACATATACAACTACTATACAACTACTTACAATTTCAACAGCAAAACACATGATCGGTTGTACACTTCATCACAAAAAAAGGTAGTATAACGAAACTGTACGTTGAAGACTTAAATTAGAATTTTATAAAATATTCTGTTTCTGTTTGGATTCTCTGATGTATTGTTTACATTCGAGCAAATATCCGGATTAAATCCTTTATTAAAGACCAACATTAATAGAAAATCCGAAGCTAAATCCGATTATAAAACGAATAAAATAAAGTAAAGTTAAATGAACTGAAATAAGAATAATATACAAATCCCTTTTTGTAGGACGATTCAATCACAGGATACGGATTTTACAATGGTTTTAGGCATGATGCCCCCTCCCCCTTCTATAAAATTGTGCATAACTTTTTAAATAATGGTTATTATAATAATAAATAAATAGATAATGATAAATAAATGAAGACATTATTAATAACAAGATATTGATTGTAAAAATATGCTATTTCATATATAATATGGATTTTGAAACTGAAAAAACAGTTTTTTTTAGACTATATCGCTCAAAAATGGACGTGGTCAAAGGACACCTGCAACGACCACCAATTTTTTTATTTTCCACAAAAACGTTTGTAATAGGAAATTCCAGTCGTTTTAACGCACCATAAAAAAAAATATTAATAAAAAACCGCAGGGTAGGGCATTTTGGCTCCCCCCTCCAAAATAAAATAGAGTTAGACATGTTTATTTAGGGCAGTACTCATAGAAATATAGGGAATCACGGTTTAATAGGTTGGTATTTTTGCCCTATTCTGACTAAACTATAGCATTTTATGGGCGATCCGAAAGAAATGTTAGAAAACATAGTATTACCTTTCTGAATCTTAAAACAGAATGTAAAAATCAGTTATAGACTTCAAAAGAATACACATATTTCAAAAAATAATTCAAAGTAAGGTAAGTAAAAACATATCATTTGAAAATGTATATTCAATGTTGTATTACCCTACCAATTTTCATGATTGTATGTTTCTCTAAGGATGTGATCGGAATCTATCACCTCCCTTCCATTTCAACCCATCCAAAGCCCGGCCCAAATAGAGTTAAAACAGAAATAATATTTTTTAGGACAAGGATATATTCTTCCTTCCTTTATATTTCCTTTCTTTATTCTTCATTTCTTTATACTAATGGAGACAAAAAGGATTATGCACAATGTTATGCAGAAATGTCAAGATTTCAACATTACGGCCAGACACCATTGTTCTATTGAAAAGATTTTAGAATGAAGGAGGGGGCATTTGGTGCTGGTGATTAACTACTCTTTATGCCTTTTATTCCTTTTTACTATCTATTTATCTCTTCATTTCTAGAAGAAGAAACAGTAAATAGCCAATTGCGAGAAGCGAAGAAGAAGTCGAAAGAGTTATTTTCTAAACTTGCTTCATTTAACACAAACATTTCACAATAGATATTAGATTTGTTAGAAGCCTATTTTTTATAATGTCGTTCTTTCAACAGATGAAATATCTCCAAACGATACCAACTATAAATTGTATGCTTCAATTGGAACTGTTATTCCGACACTGGTCTGCATTGTTATCTGTGTAACCATAGCAAAAGTAAAACGAAGAAGAAAATCTAACAAGGAAATAGGTATATTACTGTCTCTGAACTTGACCCAACCAAGCACGCGCGCGACGTGTTATCATCTCAAAAGAAACGTCGTGATGTTAAAACGACGTCCTTTCAACGTTGATAATCTCTCGCGTGCTCACTAGATGGTCGTCGGGATATCTTTTCTGATTCTTGTCTTACGGCCCATCTAAAAAGTTCATACCAAATGCAACAATCTTGATAGATTTATAGCAGTTAAATTTGTCCCAATTAAACAAAAACTGCACAGAAAGTTGTTATTGTGTCACCGAGTTCGCAATAGATTGTTTTCTTGAGTTCGAAGTAATCAATTAAAATTATTGAATCAATACACTTTTCTGTATATTTTATCTTTTGAAACTGTTCCAACTTAAATATTTTGCAGACCAGACCACCTGGGGAGCATTATGACGTAATACGTGCAGGTCTGATGCCGTGCCCTAATATTTTTAACTACACGATATTTATTTTATTTATCAAAACTCGTATTAGTTTAGGGATAATGGAAAGGAAAGGGGCATGTATACACTTACAAGGGTCGAAAAGCCAGCGTTAATCGAGTTAAAGCAAATTCAATTCTTATCTTGAAATTATCTGATAGTGGATTAGATTAATACGACTTAAATGATCGTACAGTAGCCCCATCATTACCCGTTAAAACTATAACGTGGACGAATTCTTAATCATGTTCTAATTTAACCCTATTCAGGCCGGGTCTTTTGGGGCTCTGTAAGGCCAGGATCAGGGGAGGCTAAAAAAGTCTAGGGGAAATGATCCTAGATAAATTGTAGGAAAAGTCTAAACTTTTTAATTGTCACATGAGCCATTTGTTTAAATGTTATGAAAAAAATATGAGAGGGGGAGTTTTTTTAGCCCCAGGACCCGAATAGGGTTAAATAGAGATCAGTAACTCTCACCGCGTGAATAAATTCTGAATTTGGTCCGGTATAATCCTCTGTTTGACAATGCACACTCCAAATACTGAAATATACTGGATTGTATTCGGAAGCCATTCGTGCTGTGTCTTTTCATTTTATTTTATAGATGAAACTATAACACCATATCACGATACAAGTGTAATCAATCAAGAAAATATTAATCAAGTTTTACAAGACAGAAAATAATATCTCAAACTCGTTCACAGCGCTCTTGTCGCATTGGTCTTTTTTTTTTGGTAGAGAAACCAAAGAGAAAAAAAACGTTGGGAACCAGTTTGATAATACCTTTAAAATCCCTGCCGACACGCGATGTATTTTCAACGTGAAATAAACGTTGTTAGGACGTTCTGACATCATTTGTACCTAAAAAAAAATCTAACGTGTCCGCAGGAAAATTCAATATCACATTTTATTTTCAATAGCTATGTAGTAGCGTTAGGAATATCAAAGAAACCCTACAATCTTTGGCAAAAATACTGTAGACAGAGTGAAATTTTTGCAAATGTCCAGATTTCAACTTATAGAGAAAGTCTATAATTTTGATTAGCAAGACGAATGGCACGAAATTAGGCTGCTGAAAATGACATTTGACATTTGTCAAGCTTGCAAAATATCCTAAGATCTTACTCAGTAAATCTCTGAGATAAATCTCCAGGCAAATCTCGTGGTCGATTTCTGCATTTTTTGTTTTACTTGTGGCGTGTATTGTTCGTCTAAATTTGTAAAATGTCTCTTATTTTATGTCCAAGATAGTATAGTTTTTGTCGAATTCTGCTCAAAATGTACATTTACATTTAAATTTTTTACTAAAAAAATGTTTTCCTTTGTTTCTGTTCTCCTGGAATATCTTCATTTTGTTTCTAGGCTCAAATCTCCATTTTTTGTAAATGCCAAATTCTCAAAATTACAAAAATCACCTTTTTCTGAAAAAATAATGGGAATTATTTTTATTTATTTCTCACGGCGCCAAATTAACAAAAAATGATATAAAAAAAAATTCGTGCAGCCTCCAAATCTCTAGAAATTGTATATATTTGGAAATTCAGACCATCATATTTCATGTCCAAGATTGTAGTTTAATCCAACCGGGGAGAATTACATCTCTTGAACCATTAAGCCATGTTGAAACTTGTAGCAAATTTAATGTAATGTGACATATATGGCAAAAGAAAAAAAAATCCAAAAAAAAGATGTACCGAAATAGTCAAGTAAATCCTCCAACAAAGGTGCTCTATTTTTCGAAATAGTGCAGTGCACTTCCTTTTGATACCTTTTGGGAATAAGAACGTATTTATAGTTGTTTATTGTATTTTTCTCTTCACGCTCAATATCATTAGAACCATCACTTGTAATATATTTATTCACAAATAATGCATATGAGTCACTGCACAAAAATGAAGCTATTGCCCTGCAACAAGTTTCTACTGTGAGTAACCAACGCCTCGTTTTCATTATTTATTCAGGTCTATTAATAGATTTGTGTTGTTAAATTCGATGATTTATTTCCAAAGGGTTTGAGAGTTTTATATGTATTACAATATATGTCACCTGGTCACAAAATCGATATTTCTTTGAGATGTGGCCTTGTAAAAATGTTTCTACAAGCAATCACATAAATATTTGTGACAAGGTAAAATTCGAACAAAAAATCCAAATTTCCAATTAGATAAAAAAAAACTTACAATTTCGGTAGCAAACCTAAAGACACAGAAAATGAAATATGTTCCAAGAACCTGGTACCAGGCTGCTAGGAACAGCTGAATTTGTCGAGTTTGCAAAAAGACCTAAGGTTCTAAGCTCCCTTAGTCTTAAGTTTACTCGGATAAATCTATGAGATAAATTTTAAGGGACGTCTAGTGGTTATTTTCCGTATTTACGTTTTACTTGTGGCTTGTATTGCTTGTCGTGAAGTGTCTCATAATTTATGCGATCGGTTCTAGTTCCATAACCACACACACACACATGAGAACATAGCTATGAAAACCAAATATTAATAGAACAGAAATATACACGTTTTTTTATTATAAGAAACCGGTTTATAAGAAACCTAGTACTAGAATCTTCAAAAATTGAGAAACATTTACTACTACAAATTATTCCTGCTTTTTGGGATAAAAAACGTTTTGGATTGTCATGTTGATGTTCTTTCGTGGTACAACAAGAAGCTAGACGAATATCGAGTTCTATTTGACGATAAATCTGAGAATTACCTTAAACTTGAC
>JAULBZ010008400.1:0-10743 GCA_032360805.1 Neoturris breviconis | reverse complement strand
CTCTTCCTCCGGGTGTCTCACACAATGCCCTGCTAGCTTTAATCTCCGGAAACCCACCTTTGATGACACTGGTGGAATATAGCACCACTCATTTTATCAGAAACCTGGCAAAGGGTGTGATGTCAATTTCTACCAATGGAATGTCTATAATTTCTTTCTATGCATGTGCATTTTCCATTCCGCAGAAATCTTTCTGAATTGGAAAATGGCCTTTATTTAACCAAGATAAAACAGTTATAAATAATTTTGTTTATTCTAGCTGTCAAGTGAAATGATATCTTACTCTAATCATCACCAGCAATCTGATGATATGCTGCAAAAAAAATTACGATTACGTTCAGCGTTGCTAAATATGTTTAGAAGACAATTTCCAAGTATGTTTACATTCTGGTATTCCATAATTGTATAAGGTCATTGACCGCATTTAGACATATGTTTCTGTGCATATCTAAACAAAAAAAGAAGTTTATAATTGATGCTGAAATGTTCTCCTGATGTGATCATATTTGTTATGCGATTGTTGGAATAACGAGTTTTTGATTAGTTACTTCTAGATATTTATGTTGAGTATATGTTTGTAAAAATTAATTTTATGGATTTGGTATATCCCATACACTAATAGAGTATTGTAATGTTGGTAAATTACAAGTTACCACTATGGAGGAGTGATTTTTAACCCACCAAATAAAGTTTGGATGAGCTATTGCTATCACTCTGCAGCGTCAATGGCATCCCACCTTTCTTAATAGATCATGTTCCTGAAGTGCTACCATTTTGAAAGTCAGTACCAGCATTTGTGGCAATATTCTAGAAGGGCTCGCCAAAGATTTGGCCAACCAAATTGAAATTTGGTTATGGCATTCTAGGCAATATTACAAGACTGCTGGCCAAATATTTTTCAATTTCGTGTTTCAAAAGTGGAGGCTTAGAAAATTTTTGAACGTTTGATTTACATACAAATTTTGGTTGAGCAATATTATACCCAAATGATAAGGTGAGATGTAGAGACTTGTTGATTTCTAACGATATTAACGATATTTCAACATTTTACAAGTCTTTTTCATATATATATATAATGACAATACACAATTCAACATAGAAAGATTTTTTTTAATAAAATAATGTTATAAAAGGATAATGAAAAATAAAGAAAATAACATTCTTCTGTTACATTGTTCTATTCTCCAGTGCTTCATAACATCAGTTAGTAAAAACCATCCTATAATTGAAATGGATATGTTAAATAGAATTTTAATAGGGCTAGTAAGTACCATCCTACATATAATAATCTATCTTTAAATAAATATATAATAGGTTAGTATATACTTTTTCTCAGACAACATTGCTATTGTTAAAGCATGTATGGTTTTAAAGGAGTCTGCTAAATTACGTGGGTCTCGTGCCATCGTGGGTCTTGTGGGTTATGCGCTCTCGTGCCTTTGGGGTCTAGAATTATCTTTTATTTTCTTGTGGGTCAAATTTTGTTTTCTCGTGGGTCAAATTTTTTCTCTATTTTTTTTCTTCTTGTGGGTCTATTTTTTCCTTTTCTAGCAGGTAAATAAAATAATCTTTGTTGTAAGTGTTTTTATTATCTCATCTGACAATAAAGCAAAAAGTGCTAGAAAGAAATATCCAAAAGAAGACGTTCCAATCGTAGAAATTTCCAAAGATAAATAAGCGACCTCCCTCCTGTTTATTCAATACTGCAGAGTATGTAACAATGGCTCTAAAATGGCCAACCAACAAAATGTGCAACATCCAGTGAAAGGATAAAGTTAGCTACTATAGTGGAACCAAATACAAACAACATCTTTCTATCGTCTTTACTCATGAATTTTATTCATGTCACTGGTAAGTTCATAACCTTCAATTTCGCACTCTCCGCCACAGAAGCTGGGCGCGGGGGAGGAGACGACTCCACCGTGGTCAAATTATTGATTTTTTGAGCGATTATTATATGACTATTGTTTATTTTGTGCGGGCGCACGTAAGACTCTGCAAAGGAGAGTGTAGTTCTCAAATTTTATTCTCTAATTAAATAGTTATAAATATTCTATTGAAAATGTGTCTAGACGCAATTCAAAGAAAAAAACTAGAACAAAAAGCTAATAAATAAAAAAGTAACTAATCAATACGCACATAACACAAATATATCTTTAAACTAGACGCATCCATGACAGTCTGATCCAGATGAAGCCAAAACGAAAACAATTTTTTTTCAAGAGAACGAAAGAAGGTAAGATAGCTGAAAACTTCAAGACAGTTTGGCTCTGTCAGACTACATCCATGGGTGAACAATTTCATTAGCCAGTCGCTCTGAAAAGGAAATGCCACGGAAAAGAACTTCCCCACAAGCAGTTTCAGATACATTGGGGGGGGGAAGTACAATTCTTTTAACAAAAATAAAACCTTGAACTAACTAAAGGTGCTCCAAGGAACTATTACACTTAGCCATAAACAGGGTATATGAATGAATATATTCGAAAGTCGGATGACTGAGAATACTGAGAAATAACAATCGCAACGATGCATGAAATGGACAAGGCACAGTTTACACAATAAAATTACATTGCAAATTTGTAATGATAGAAAATGATTGAAGTGAAAAGAATGCTTATATACCGAAGCTTATTAGTGCCATTTGCATCATTTTTTTGAAAAGGTATTTGATATCAGCATTGAACAGTATGTTAACACCGAATGTCGACATACCATTCAATGTTGACATCAAAGATTGTTCGGTTTTCGACATCAAATTCAATGTCGATATGGAATAGTATGTTAGCATCGAACAAGCTTCGATGTCGACATCGAACAATAAGTCAACCTCGAACAATAAGTCAACATCGAACAATAAGTCAACATCGAACAATAAGTCAACATCGAATTTGATGTCAACATCAAAAGTAAGTCGACATCGAATAATAAGTTGACATCGAATATTAAGTCAACATCGAATAGTAAGTCGACATAAGTCAATATCGACTTAAATTTGATGTCAACATGATATTTGACATTAACATGGAATGTTGTTCGATGTCGACATCAAATAGTATCTTAACATCGAAGGTAATGTCGACTTTTATTGACATCGAATGTTAAGTTAATATTGAACGTGCCTCGATGTCGGAATTGAATTCAATATAGAATTCGATAGCAACATCGAATAATATGTTAAAATGAAATGAAATGGACATTTAGGATTCGTAATAGTCTGCACATAGAAATCTTTGATTCATATTTCTCGAAAAAAATGAAATAGGAGAGATGGAAACTTTAGTCGTGTGGACAAGACCACAAAAATTGATTTAAATAGATTTAAGCACATAGTGCTTGGTATCAAAAACTTAAATTTAAGCGCGCTTGAAGCGCGTAATGGAAACCGAGTTTCATGGACACTAAGCAAATGGTTGTGTTTTGAAGAGTTTTTAGTTTAATGGACTCGGGTCGCTCTCGAACTCCTATTTATCTGCCTGAATATCCTCAAACTGTTTTGGGGAAACGTATTGGGTATGCTAACATTGAACAACGTCTTTGATGCAGACTTTGAACAAGTTTGATTGTCTACTGGGAAAGCTAAAAAAGTGAATGTAATAAAATATATCTGTTAAATCCACTATAGAACGTTAAGGCTGAAATACATGATCATTTTAAAATGATCATTTTAAAATGACCGTGTATTTCATGAAAAAATAAAGAAAAGTACCGGCCATTTTAAAATGATCATTTAAACATGTTTGACTTTCATCATTTTAAAATGATGAACTTTGAATAGAAAATTCTAGACTCTATCGTTTTCCTCAATTTTTATGGCGCCAATCCGTGTAACAGTTTATTTTAGCATACAAAAGAAGATTTTTAAATGATTTGTGTAGTCAGATGTTCACATCACTTCAAATGATAAAAAAATATATAAATTAAAAAATAATCGTGTATTTCCTTTTTGTAGTTGGGAAAATTTTACTGGTGCATTTTTGTGATATTTCTTCACAGTACCTGAAAAGAAAAGGAACTTACCATATTTCCTGTAATAAGCGCCCAACCCTTATTAAGCGCCCCCCCTCTAGTAAGCGCCAACCTAAATCTGAAAATAAATTAATAAGCGCCCAGAGCGCTCATTGGAGACATCAAGGAAGAAAAAAATAAGAGAAAACACTGCATATTTTGAAAAAAAGTTATTACAACCTAGGAGGATGAAAAGAGAGTCCTCACTGTCCTCTTTCCATCCTCCTAGTTATAACTCATTTCGAACGATTCCAACAAACGAGGCTGATGAAGATTTAGAGAAATTATTTGAAAATCTAGTTGTTTGAATTTTTGTGGTCTTTGTTTTTTTGGATCTCCAATTCTCCACTCTAGATTCCAAATTTTAAAATAAGCGCTCCAATTTGAAAAAAAAAGTAATAAGCGCCCAGTGCGCTTACCACAGGAAATACGGTATATACGAAGAGATTTGGCCCACGAGAAAAAAAGTGACCCACGAGAAAAAAATTTGACCCACGAGGGAAAAAAAATTGACCCACGAGAAAAAAAAATTGACCCACAAGAAGAAGAAAAATTGACCCACGAAGGCAAGAGATAATTCTAGACCCACGATGGCATGAGGGCACGTAACCTATGATGGCACGAGACCCACATAATTTAGCAGACTTGTTTTAAAGCATATACTATATTATACATAGAATGTTGGCCTGTACCATATACCAAGTCTTTAAAAGCACAACTAAGACTATATTCTCTATTTTTTTATTTGGTGTGCACATAATGCTATGATGTTTAATGTGTGTATGCAATTCATATCCACTGTGTAGGAGTGATTTTTGAGCGTTGCTTTTTAATTTGAAATTTCACTACTCTCCTCCATAGTGATTTGATATAATTTTATCTTCCTGATAATAGTGTTCTAATTGCTTATTTGAACTTA
This sequence comes from Neoturris breviconis, assembly GCA_032360805.1. NCBI lineage: Eukaryota > Metazoa > Cnidaria > Hydrozoa > Anthoathecata > Pandeidae > Neoturris > Neoturris breviconis. Next base: position 5,819 of record JAULBZ010008400.1, on the reverse strand, counting down.
AACTTTATCAACTTAATAAAGACATGAAATTCTAATGTCATGTAAAATTTGGGTGTTAATCCTTGATATGAAATTTCACTATTCTCCCCCACAATGACCTAGCATAACTTTACCTTGAAAATTGTGTTTCAATCAATTGTATAATGTGTGTATGCAAATCATATTTATGTGGTTAGGTTCACTTGGTTTGGTGGGCTACTTTCAAGACCGTACCTTTGATTTATAGTTTAACTTTCACTTGGTTTGGTGGGCTACTTTCAATTTCATACTTTTGCTTTATGATAGGCTGCAGCGACAAAGCCTTAACGCTATTCCTATACCCTCTTATACTTATACTTTAGGACTTTTTCTATAATTTATCTAGAATCATTTTGAAATTATTTTTTTTTGGTAACTAGGGATAATTTTTCTTTAGTAACCAAAATTTTGACATTTTTCAATACCTGTTTTGACTTGATGACGTCATTCTAATTAATGACGTCATCAAAAAAATAATTGCGTTAAAATGTCAATTATGTGTTGACCTGACATTCTGGAAACTGCTGCATGGTCATATCAAAAATTATTGAAGAGAGGGGGTTGAAACAACCCACCCCCTTCCCCCTCCCCCTCCCAGTATTGAAAAGCCCCCAAAAGGCCCAGTATTAATAGGGTTAAGGTGCATTCACATACCTCTACAGTGATTGTTCTTATTTAGCTGCCAGTCTTCATCTTGTTGGTTCCTCGTGTAATGGGTTTGCCACGGAGTCATCAGATGCTGATTTTTGTGTGATGTTAACACAGCAAAGAAGGGTTTGTGTTTTTTTTTAGCCTGAGCTACAGATAAAGATCGATTCTATCTCTTAGTTTGTTTACTTCTGCAGTTAATTATAATACATTGACGTCAGAATTCATTAACATATTCTTGTTTTTTTTCTCTTCCTAGTGGCATTATAATTAATATTGGTACTAAAAAGTTACTATGAAAAAGGAATAATTATTTTTCTGTTGCATAAATTACCATCTATTAACGTGTTTTGTGTTAATGAATTCTGATATTCAATATATTACATTAATTGCAGAAGAAAACGGACTGTGTGAGATCTAGAAGAATTAAACTTATTCTGTGGAAGAGGCTAGTGTTTGTTATACATATAACTACAGGGTACAACAAAAATATTTAGGCAGTAGTATGTAGGTCTTAACAGATTTATATATATGGATTTTCATAAGAAACGCTGAAGGTGAACTGGTTAGAAAACCCACAAAGGAAATCAGGGAAATCAGGGAAATTTGATGTAAATTAAGTCTCAAAAATCAGGGAAAATCAGAGATTTTTTTTTGTAAAATATCTGCATAAACCCTGGTCTTAGCATTACCAAAGCGATTGTGTGTGTATCCAAGAGTCAGGCCTCGAACTTTCAAGGATTCAGGGAAACTAAGACAGGGTTCCGTTGTAATCCATTGTTCCGTGGCACACTAACAGCTATATCGGTTCCATGGAGAATATATAGGTTATGTAGGTTTCGTGATTTTTCGTCACGGTTATGCTAGGTTCTGTATTTAAGTTCTATTATTTTGTTTCTGTATTTTTATAATTGTGTCTTCTGTAGTACTTTAAACTTGAAGTATACGAGGTTGGTTAGTTTGCTTTAAGCAATCACATTTTATCTCGTCTTCTGCTGTTCAAGATAGCTGCATATTTTGTGTTATGTGTATATATAACAGAACAAAAAATTGCAAAGTTAATATCCATTCAAATTCTTGGAACATGCTTTCTATTATTCTATTATTTTTTCTTCAGTTACATCTGGGATCTCTAAACAGCCACTGCAGAAAATTTTCAGTGTCTTTAATTAACTTATAAAAACAATTATTTTCTCGAGGAACTGGACTGATATAAGACAAACTATCGATTTCCAAGTTAGTTTGACGAAAAAAAACGAGACTTTTATAAGACGAACTATCGATTTCCAAGTCACTTTAACAAAGAACATTGTTTTAGTCGTAAGTCATCACTATAATTTTTACGTACATGTGAATAGGGTTTTAATAAAATTGTTATTGTTTTATAACTATGAAAGCATGAAATTAAGATTCTATTTTGAATAGACATATATCATCATGGCAGTTATGTGTATCATTCTTTATTAACATAACCGATGAAACTATATATTTTTTTATTATTTATTTTTTTATTTTTTATTTTTTTTATTACTAAAATTGGGAAATTCTAACTTATTCGTGATTGGGAAAACAACGTATAACGTTGAATTTTTGGTTGGAGCTTATACCCTGGTCCGTAGCTAAGACACAAAAAAACATTGAAAACACTGTTCTAGCATCTTTACTGCAAACTTTGAACATGTTTTTATCCACTTGGAAAAGACTGTTATGTTAAATTTGTTCTGTAAAATAATAGCTATTTGTAAGTTTTAAAACAACTGCGAAGACATTCTAGTTGGATCTAGTTCGGGTTATATGAGACCACCCGCCCCTGATTATAACGTACATCTCAAGTACAAGCTCAAAGGCTACGTGTGTATTAAGGACATGTTTACTGTATGTTTACGTACTGTCAAAATTTGACTCAGTACATCAGAGTAAGAAATATTGATAATGGAGTACGTGTGTATGCACGTATGCCAATTTGTTGCACCATGAACTATACAGTATTTACCCCTTACCGAGTAAATTTATATTGAATGACGCCATTAACCAAACTGAGATACATATTGTAGGTATTGATTTTCTAAAGTTTGCTATTACAGTAATGTCAAAATAGTATATGGTTACAGCATTTTTAAACAGTAGTGATTCAGTGGTTAAGCTGTGGTACTTTTGAACCGGAGGTTCCTGGTTCAATACCACACTTGGGCGAAAATTTAAAGTCACTTCCTTGGAAGCACTGCCATCTACCTATTCTTCTGCAAACTAGTTCTGGTCATGTTTAAGGGTAAATAAGGCAGATGGGGCAGTCCTTAAATAATTCTCTATCTGCCGAAACCCAATCGGCCAATAATAATTTGGGTCGGTCGGTCGGAAAATTATTTTTTTGGTCAGGGTTCAAATAAAATAAATTTTTGTTTTCAAGGGTTGAAGCCTCTAGGTACAGTTATACAGTTATTTCTTTACAAAGAATATATCCACAAACCTTGTATACTGCAATCTTTTAGCTAAAAATACAGCGAAATGCGCGAATCATCTCCTAACGAAAAAAATGTAAATATTCATTCGCTCCTCGTGTCGACGTATTTTTTTGCTGTTTTAAAAAACATTAACCATCTTTGTTCTTACTTAATGACCTAATAACTCAAAATAAAACCTTAATTAAAGTATATATCAATTATGCTTTTAGGTGAAACCATGGCACGTAAACAAACATACAGCGAATCAAAAACGATAAATTATATGACATGATGTGATTCTTAGTAAATAGACATTCTATTACTACAATAGAATATATATATGTCTAGACAAATTTAAATAGGTCATGTACATTATCATTTTATAGAATGTCTTCTTTTGTGACCTACTTGTTTTGAGAAAACAATATTACAATAGAATATTAAATTTTATTTTAACAACACTTAATAACAGGTGCGAAAGTTTTTAATCTTTTGCACACATGTTTCTATACAGATAATTGCGCGGCATAAACGTTTTTTATTTTTTTATTCATAATATTTGTTATTGAAGAAGGAGAGCGTAACCTTTTCGCCCTGGAAGGAGAGGTTCACTTATATCATAACCGTCTGCGTTCTCACTCAATCTTCTTACTTGAATCCAACAAACACAGTAATCTCACCAGAATTTGTTTTGACATTGGATTGCTCAGCGCTCGGGAAATCAAAACAAACTTTTCAGTTTTATATCGGAATCTATTTAAAGTATTATGATATTTACGACATCAATAAAATAATATGAGACGCACTTTTGTTTACAAAAAGTCGGGATGTACCGAACATTTTAGGTAGAATATAATTTTTTTCTCAGATTTTTGAATATTGTGACCCAAAGTTTTTTGACTTGGCGCCATTTTTTCCGGGTCGGTCGGGCTACGGCAAACAAAAATGTTTTGAGGACTGCCTGAGTTGTATCCCCTATCAGGGAGAGAGACAAGTATATGGAAAGGGTGGCCTTAGCCGTGAGAGAGGGAACGAGTTAATATATATAATATATATTTTAATAATTGTTATTGTTATTGTTATTGTTGCTCGTAAGGAAAATAAAAGTAAAACAGCATGGTTGGGTGAAAATAAATACTATTAGTAAAACAGCTGGGTACTTCATTGATACTTCATTGAATGTTCATCTTTCAATTATGTAGGTTGATCAAAAATATGAAGCTTGTTTCTACTTGAAGAAATTTCAAAAGCTTTTGCGATCTATGTGTAAGTATAATCCCTATTTGGCCAGAGGAGGAACCCCTCCTCTCCCCCCCCCCTCACCCCCTCTCACAAACCATTGTTGATAAGTTCTAAATCAATGCCTTATTGAACTAGCTATTTTGTCAACTTTTTCTACGTTTTACCTAACAATAACTTGGTAACTATGTGATTTACCTAACAATAACTTAGTAACTATGTGATTTACGTAGCAATAACTTGGTAACTATGTGATTTACCTAACAATAACTTAGTAACTATTTATTTCTACTAATTTGGAGCACTGTTCTCATCCCCAATACATATGTTGCACATCTTTAACATTCTACACTCTATTTAATGTTTTTAGCTGCCATTAAAAGAATTCAATTAATAAGAGCAAAAGTTCCAATTTTAAAGTTCCAAGACCATGTCAGGTATGTTTATACAGTGATCAAAGTAAATAAACTTTGGAGGAGAGATTTGTGAGCATAGCATTGGATATATGCTCCTAAATCACTCCTCCACAGTGATTATTTGGCGGCGGCAACTCGCTTTCCTTAATAGACCATGTTATTGAAATTTGGTACAAACATTCGTGGCGATATTCTAGAAGGACTCGTCAAAAACCTTTCAATTTCGTCCACTCGGTCCCGAGTTTTGGGCAAAAAGGATGCATATTGAGTTTTTGCTCCAATGGACCGAAAAGGCATGGTACCAGTTTGAAGTTTGGTTATGGCATTCTAAGCAATATTACGAGACCACTGGCCAATTCTTTTTCAATTTCGTCAATTTGGAACCAAGTATCGGCGAAAATGGGATTTTTTTCAAATATTTCTAATATTTGAGTTTTATCATCCAAATAACTTGCTAAAATGATAAGGGAGAAGTGGAGACTTAGAAATATTTTTAAATTTTAAAATTTTCAAAATTGGAGACTTAGAAAATTTTTGAGAATTTGAATTCTACGAGGTTTTGCAATCCAATTTATATCAACTGTGTGGGAGTGACTTTTGAGCACTGCTTCAGGCTGTGATATGAAATTTCACTGCTCTCCTCCATGGTGATTTAATTTAATTATGTCTTGATAAAGGTGTTCCTTTATCAAAAATGAAACTTCAAATTTTATCAACATGAAATGCTAATGCCAGAATTTTGGTGTATATCCTTGATATGAAATTTCACTACTCTCATCCACAGTTACCTGACATAATTTTACCTTGAAAAAGATGTTCCATTTGTTTATTTGAACTGAAACTTGACTATCTTCAATAAAGACATATTTCAAACACTGACGTATAATGTGTGTATGCAAATAGGTACAAGTGAAGTGAGACCCGATTTAGCCACCTCCATCGGCGATCGGATAGATCATCTCTCTTTGCAAAGTGTCCAAGCATTAGCATTGAGAGTGGGTATACACTGCTGATGAGGGCAAATTAGCCCGAAACGGCGTCCAGTGTTCCCCGATCT
>JAULBZ010008399.1:0-10743 GCA_032360805.1 Neoturris breviconis | reverse complement strand
TTTGATATAATTTTACCTTGATAAAGGTGTTCCAATTGTTTATATGACCTGAAACTTTATCAACTTAATAAGGACATAAAATCCTAATGCCGTGTAAAATTTGGGTGTTTATCCTGGATATGAAATTTGCCATCTTCAAACACTGTACAATGTGTGTATGTAAATCTGTGTGCTTAGGTTTAACTTTCACTTGGTTTGGTGAGCTACTTGCAATATCGTACCTTTGATTTTATTTTTTGTTGGGAAATAATCATAAACAGCACCTAGGAAACATAACTGTTGGTCATCACCTGTAGAGGAGTGTTTTAGTGCAGATTTTAGCGTCGCTGCTGGAAACTACTCAAAAGACACTCCTCCACAGGTGGTGTGTTATTTGGAGGCTTAGGGAATAAATGTACTGAAGTAACAACTTTTGACTAGTTAGTTTCTTTTATAAACTAATTTTTTATACAAATACTTGATGTTTATTCTGGATAACATTCTGTTAATTTCTTTTCATAGCAACTAGTATCAAAGACAGAAAAAGTTATTCTACATTATGCTTTTGCTGTTTCATACTTGGAAGCTGGTTCTCATGTGGTAAGAATTTTACTAACAGTTTATCGGCCACTACGCGGAAAAATAAATCTTTTATAAAGTCTGAAGCTATTCTCAAAATTCCTACTCCTCAGTGATTGTTTTCTCATTATTTGGAACGCTTAATAGTTTTCATAGTTATATCTTCTATGGCTATTGTCCTTCTGTTTTTACTATGTTTTAGCCCCAATAATACAGCAAATCCAGCATTTTTCATGTCTGCAAGGAAGCATTATGTAGTGACTTTGTGTCGTATGTATGAATTGTTTTTGTTTTTTTTTAAGGATTTAACTGAATCGATGAGGATATTTGTTGAAATAAACACAAAGTTTGATGACATCCAGTTTCCGTTTTCATATTTTGGCATTGGAAGAGTTTACATCAAACAAAACAGGTATAGCCCAGTCGGCAAAAACCTGTTCAAAGTCAGCAAAATAATGTTAGAACAACATTCTTTGAACATTGTTCTAACGTTATTTTGCTGACTTGATCAGTGAAACCAAATAATCACTGTGAAAGACCACAAAGCCAAAATCTATATTCAATCCACATTGGTTATTCATTCTTATTTTGAACAATCTATTCACTGTTTCAAAATGTACATCATTATGAAGAGCTGCAATCTCAATGCCTTCTACTATAACACGATCATAGTAGAGAGTATCTCTTAAGGGTATTGTTCAACCTATAAAACCGATGTACCTATAAACATTATGCTTTTTATAAATGTCTCGAAAACTATACATTTGTTCCCTGAAATTATTTATGCGCTAGCATTTGCTTTTTAATTCAAATAACTCAAAAAGAATAGAAGAATAATTATTGAAAATATTTTTCTACGCTTTTCTATCTATTGCGAGCTCTAAGTATCCATTGCCTTATCTTCACGTGATCCTCATCTCATGCTACGAAAAAGTTGCCTCACTTTTTCTTTTTCTTTAAAATAACTAAAACTCAAATAATCATTATATGTGACCAGGTCTGTTAAAGCGCATGTTATTAATCAATTGAAGCTTTGTTGACCCACCCACCCGTCCCTTTATGTATTTTAAAAACAATGCATTTTCTCTTTTTCTCTGTTCTGGGAGAATTTTGTTAACTGATATAAGAAAGAAGTTTCACCTTTTCTTTTTCGCTATGTACATTAAGGACTCACAATATTTTTTGGAACAGAAAGACAAAACAATAATAACCAGTGATTGAAGTGGGAGCAAATAATTACTGTGGGGGAGTGATTTATGAACATTGTTGCAAGCCTTAAAGCATGCTTAAATATCCCTCCTCCACATTATTTTTTTTATTTTTTTGTTACCATTGATAATAATTCCAGTCACTGATAAAAAGAATTTTATTTACGTTTCAGATTTGATGAAGCTTTAAGTCCTCTAAAAGAAGCGCTGCAGGTGAAATCATCCCTTGAAATGATATCATGGCCTGGTGTTGAACATATCATCAATGAATCTAAGCCTGGAATGCTTAAGGTTAGTACGTCTCAGTAGTAATACTTGAACAGGATGGAATTGACAATTTTTCACAACTTTTTGACTCAGTATTCTTATTTGAAGATAGTTATTATGCTAGTTGAAATAAAAACAAATAATCACTGTCAGGGGGGGGGGGGGATTTTTGAGCATAGCTTGAAGCTTCAAAGCCTAAAACTATGCTCAAATATCCCTCCACCACATTGATTATTTACTCTTAATAATAGTTCCAAATAAGTCAATTTAATGCATTATTACATGAAATCACAGCGTGATACTAATTTACGTGCAGGGAATTGAACGTGACTGTCATTAGCCTGAATATGAGAAAAAAACATTTTGGCTGACATTAATTAACACGGATACAAACTTTTCCCAAAGTTTTTAAAACGTAATACATGACCTACATACCTTATTAAGTACAGTTTTTACTAATTTATACACGGTACATTAACATGAGGCGAATCAAAGAAAAAACACATTATGGCTGACATTAACTAACACGAATACATACTTTTCCCAAAGTTTATGAAAGGTAATAGCATGACATGTGTTGATCCAAGATGATAAAAATATTAGGAATGTGAAAAAATCACATGAAATTAGCATGGTTATTATACTTCAATATGTTTCATACAAGTAATATCTTACACGTGCAAAATAAACCTTATAAAGCTTCAGAAAATATATATTAAACATTTTTGCAAAAATGCCTAACATTTTTCTAAATGCATTTTAAATTAGTTCGATACAAAAATGAACTCGAATTTATTAATGCAAACTTTTCAAGTTTGCGTTATTTATTGAAGAAGCTCTGAACTAGAATGTTATGTCAACATAATCTAATCTAATTGTTTTGATTGGTCAGCATAAAAAAAACAATCATTTACGAGAAGGATTCATTTTGTCATAGTCTCCGAGAAGATCAGTTCCACGCAAGATCATACAATTAATCACTATGCTTAAGCCTGAACATAACTGCCTTGTGATAGTCATAATTCAAGATTGGCCAATGAAGTGTATTTGAAGTCACTGTATCAAACCTTAAGGTAACGGCTGGACATCCCCTCTGGAGATATGTTTTTTGAGTACAATAAACACTCCTCCACATGTGATATCTGACTGTTATCTTAAGGCTTACTGTATGTCAATATGTAACATCCTTTACTGATATGAAATTATATTTGCATTGCTAAGCAGTTTGTATGAACTATAATGTTTGATATTTTAGCAAGCTATAGATGCACTTCTTTCACAATGTTTGAACCCACCAAGAGCAGATGCAATATGTCGCTATACATCATGCAAGCAGAACAGAAATGTTATATATTTCTCTGATCCAGGTAAATAAATAAGACAAAGTAGTATCTCTAAGTTATGTTTAGGCTTGATGTGCAGCAGGTGAACTTGACTGAACGGCTCTACTAGATAAAAAGTAAATATCAATATAACTGTTTCTTTCCACTTATTGGAAACCTTCTTGGAGACGAAAGAAATGTATCAAAACTATTTTTCCGACTGAAGAACAAAAAATCTGAATAATATTTCTTAGGGAAGATTTAAGCAGGTCAAACACTCCACCTGTGGAGGAGTGTTTTTTGAGTATAGTGTTTTTAAGCTGACCACTATACTCAAAGAACACTCCACCACAGGTGATATCTAGCAGTTATATTCAGGCTTGCAGGTGGAAATCAACCTTAACGTATCAAAATAATCACTGACTTAATTATTGACTCTTATTTCAACCGCTGTCAGTTATAAATGTTCTGGAAAATTTGCGATATACATTAAGATTAAGTATTATACTGTAGTGCTCAAAAAACAAAATAATAATACTCACTATGGATAAGTACATTTTTATGGCAGTATTGCCTGCTCAAAAATTATTAATCAGCAATTATTATTTATATTGGGCACTAGAATATATTCCTGGTAAAGCCTTAAAATAAATATTGAGCATAACTTGTGGAGAATTTTTTATTATTACAGTCTTCAGGCTTCAATTCTAAACACTGTATTAAAACTGTATTAAAAAACTAGTTCACTGGTGATGTCCGATAGTTACTTTGAGGCTAGCTAGAAAAATTGGAAAACTGTAAAATTAATGTTGCATCTTATAAAAGTAATATTCTTCGTTGTTCTTCAGATTTTAAAGGTTTTGTTCGGTTGATTTGTACAGACAGTTGTTTGGTTGAGTTTCATGCTGCATGCTGGAAGCGATATCGCTCAGACGATGAGCACCGTGTATCTGACAAGGTATGTTATAACCTTTGCCCTATCTGATATACTTTATCTAAAAAATATTTCCCCCATCAATGCATTTCCCCCTCTTACATTGGCTCAAAATAATAACACATTTTGACTCTGAAGAAGTTTTGCATTACTGGAGAGTGAAGCCTAACACTCCTCCACAGTGCTTGTTTACTCTTATTTTGATTGTTGATATGTATGTGTAATAAAGTAAATAAGGCCTATAGTCAGTAGTAGAAGCTTTTTTTATGAAGCGCAGGTATTTCATGAAAACAAGTCAATAGGTGAAATTTGTAATAATTTGAAAACTCCTTTTTAAAGAAGAGGTTATGCTGACAAAAATAATAAACTCATTGTTAAACGTATCAAAAATGAAAAAAATTGTTGACTAAAAAGCTCAAACTATGCAAAAAAAGTACTTTTCTACCACAAGTGATCTTTGACGGTTATCTGGTTTGTTATCCTAAATAATAATTTATTTTCTAGGAATATTTAAAAGATGTATGCTTGACGCCTGATTGTGTGGGATATGTAAAGGCTATTCAAATATACGATGAAGCTAATGGAAATATAAAAGCAGAGGTAGAATCAGTTCTTTACCAAACTTATTATGTGCTCTCATCTTAACAATGTAAAATAATTTAGTGGAGAAGTAAGTGGCTCTTACCTAAGTTGCTTCCTAATCTGGAAACTGTGCTCCTAATCCGGAAACTGTGTTGCTAATTATAGTGGTTGAATTAAGAGTAAATACCCCCCCCCCCCCCTCCCCAAAGGGGAGAAATGGAGAATTACCAATCTACCATTCTGAGGATTTGACCATGCGGTTTATATTTTGGGAAGCTTCTTCCTCAATTATTGGAGATGTAAAATATTAATGATAATGAATAAGAATTGAATTATCCATTTTTGTGTTTTGGAAGCTTCCTTCATCAATTTTTTTTAAAAAAATAAACTTCAAAAAATAAAAAGCAATTTAGGATTTTAAAATTAATTTTACTGCACATGAAAATCTTCTATAAAATCGACATTGTTAAGAGGTTATATATTTAATTAATTATTCTTTCTTTTGAGATTTTATGTAACTTGACTAGTTTCATGTTATAAATATTATTCAAACACAAGTTATTGCAAAATAATGAATCTTCGATTTATGTGGGATTTCTTAATGTAGAAATAAGTGGTTATGACATATATTTTTGATCCGCTGAAATTTTCACAGTTTGTGCCTTATAGATAGTTGCAAAGAGACAGAAACTTTCAATACTATTGCTTTAGTGATTCAGACTTTATAACTAAAGACAGGAGAAGCGTAATCTACCCCCTTTTTTGTTGGAAAATAGGGTTACAGTTGTTATTTATTGTTGTTATTATTAATTCTCCATTGCTATTTAGTTCAAAACTGAAATCGAAAAAGAGAAACGTGCTCCTTTTGTCGACAAAAAGAAGCGTTTAGAACCATCAAGGTATGATTTGCAAGCGTCAAAATAACGGTTGTACATCACCTGTTTTTTAGTGCAGTTTTCAGTGTGAAGCTAAAAACTAACTACTAAAAAACACTCCTCCACAGGTCATGTTCGATCATAATTTTGAGATTCAGTATGATTCATCATGCAAGAGGCCAACTTGATCTGGGAAAGGAGTGGTGCCCTACCCCTACCCCTTCTCTACCCTAGTGGTTGAAGAGGAGCCTTCAGATAACTTATCGCTATTATGTATACTACTACAGGGATAGTACTGTCAGTCAACACCATATTTTTTTTAGAATTATTTTCAGTCTATTTGGCTCAAAATGTTTTAAAAAATCTCTCCTTCACATTGATGACCGGCAGTTATTTCAACCCCCTGTTACGATACTAATAAGTACAAAATTAAGTATTTTATTTTAAAATGCAACATTTTCTTGCTATGATACAGTCATAAAATATGCAATCTGCACCTTTGTTGTGGATCAATATGGTTAGTAATTATACAGATTTGAAACTATTTTATAACTATGCTACAGATATGAAGGATGTAGCCATGTTATTGTTCATTTATTTATTTCGGTAGAACCCCGATTGTCCGGACGCTGAGAGAATCACATAATTTGTTCAGATAATTGAGGATTCTGTTAATCAAGGTCTTCTATAAAGGCTCCCTGACATCATTGTAGTACCTAGTATGTTACAACAAAAGAAAATTAATTTTTTCAAAAATGCAGATAATATTTACTGAGTCCAGAAGCAGAAATACAATATTGTAATGTACATTTTTGTTTTTTAGACTGAAGATGCAGTTTTGAATAAAAGGATAGACAAATACTTAACTATTCTAAACATGAACTTTATGAATAATTCATATATTTTTCGCTTCTTCCTAGTTAGAGATAAAGTTCGAATAACCCAGGTCATTTTTAACATTCGGACTGAAAAATGTCTGGAAATAGGGAGTTCCGTTAATCTAGAGTTCGGTTAATCCGCGGTATTCTACAACAGTTTCTCATAGGCCAGATCTAAGGGGATTTGAAATTTTGTTTGGATAATCGGGGAATTCGGATAAAGCAGTGTTTGGATAACCAAGGTTCTACTGTATGTATTTATTTATCTATAGTGAAGTTGGATATGAAAAGAAAATTCGAAAATACAATGAGCGACAGAAGAAAAAAGAACAAAAAAAAAGTTGTGAAGATATCAGTAATAATAATGACATCATCGATCAAATTATACAAAATGGTAAGTATCAGTGCTTAAGAACAAATAATCACTGTGGAGGAGTGATCTTTGAGCATAGCTTCATGCTAGAAAGTCTAAAGGTATGCTCAAAAAGCCTTTTCTACAGTGGTTATTTATTTGTTCTTAATTTGAGCACTGAGTATCTGTGAAGCAAAGAGAAATGGTAACCTATATTATGTAGCAGACATCAAATTCTGATTGCTTCACTTTTTCAGTGTTTTCAGTAATTATTTGTTCTTCTTTCAGATAGTGATTTTTATATTATTATTGTTCATGTGCACATCTCTTGCATCTGCAACATGAGTGTAAAACCTGCTTAAAGTATATAATAAGAGGGTATAAGGTGCCAGCATCAGCATATTCTTGTAGGCTACTGTTCATGAGTAAGCTGTATTTATTCTTTCTTAGATGAAAAAGTGGTCAAATCACCTGTAGTAAGTCTCATATTATTCTTTGGTTTTTCTCAACTCTCTGCACTTACTTCCAGAGGTTAAAATTACTGCCAGTCATCACTGTAGAGAACAGATTCCTCAAAATATTTTTATCTAAATTGGCTGAAAAGAATCTGAAAAATCTTCTCTACCGTGATTACCGGCCGTTATATTAACCCCTGCACTAAGCAAGTCAAATGAACGTAAATGACAATGCAATAATTATTTGAAGTTTTATTGAAAATTACACTGGAACACTACTGCCTGTATGACATTTCTTTCTGTGCTCTCCATAGTTCTAGATCTCAATGATATGGCAGTCCTAAATATAACTGCCGATCATCACCTGTGGAAGAGTTGTTTTATTTTTGTTTTCAAAAACACTCCTCCACAGGTATGTTTGACAGTTATTTTGAGGCTTGTTACTAACATCAGAATAGACGCTGGAATATTAAATGAAAGTGAATTATTTGCACATAAGTGATTCTCTTTATTAACCTAGTTAATCTAATCTAGTGGTGGAAATAAGAGCAAAATAATCACTGTATAGGAGTGCTATGCTCAAAACTCCCTCCTTCACAACGATTAATTACTCTTATTTTGACCACTGTAGCATCCAATGCATGACATAAGAACCGATAGTAGCTCTGTGGAAGTAATTTTCAGTGGTTATACGCAGTCATTTTTTTCCTCTTATTTTCATTACAGCTCATCAACTATTATGAACTATGACGTTAGGCTGCCTATATTTACTCATTTTGTGATTATTATTTTTTTCTTTTATAGATCCAATCATCACAAGGCAAAGCTATCAATGAGATGCCTTTAGGTAATTTTGATACCCTCAGTCTTACCCTAGTTTAACGGGTGGTTGAGGAAGGGGTCAAAGGCTTTGATCATTTCCCTTGAATTCCCAAATTTAAACATAAAACATATGTCATCTTTCAATGCATTATGATGTGTTAACCACTCTCTGAATGTATGTAATATGACTATTGTGTGGTTATAATTTAGATGGAGAGATGTATGTATTAAAGAACAAAGAAGAGGATGATATTCTCTTCCAAGTAGGTTATTTACCAATTTTCAGTTCTTTACTCGTGTTGAAATTGGTGTAGTACTCATTTTTGCTCAGCTTTAAATTTGCAAACTTCCGTGCTCTTTTCTGAGCAAAAATGCCCACAATTGAATAGTTTTTAAGTAAATACGACCTTGTGTCTATCCTTTGTCGGAAACATTTGGTACAAATTCATCTTTAATTTATGTTCTGAGTACCCGGAAGTTTTGTCTCCAAAAATTCTTAATAGCTTTTTGTAATGTGCTTTGTTACAGGCATTTCTGTTTTTTTAGGCAAAAGCTATTCACACAGATAGATTTTTGCACAGTTTCAATTTTACGTTTCTGCAAAATCTAATCATATATGTAAAATTCAATAATTTCAATGTTTTCTGCTTTAAAATGCGTGTGCTGATTGGTTACTACCACTTTCCAACACAGATGACGTTTAATGACATCATTTTATTGATGAAACAGTAACAAATAAAATCAGAAATATTTTGCTACAAGTAACGAAAATGGAGCTAGTTTTTTGGAAAATGTTTTCTGTGTGTGGATTTTATGGCAATAACTTTTTAAGGTTTCTACATACAAAGGGTTGCTTAAAGATGGATTTCCACTAGGCGAATTTGTTTGCACGAGTTCTAAATGAAGCCAATACATTGGTTAAAAGTGACGTCACCTGTCAGGCTTCATTTAGAATTTGCGTAAACAATTTGCCTAGTGGAAATCTGCCTCAACTGAATGAAGGTAGGGATGGATGTTACATGGCGGCAACGTGCAAAAAACAAATTCTTTCATGGAGATGACTGAATGTGAACAAAACTCACAATGGGCGGTTTTCTTTGTAATAGAGAAATAAATTATCTAATTGAACTATTTTTAACAAGGCAAGCACCCTTTCACCACTTTCTGTATAGTGTTAACAGCGTTCGGAAAAAAAGCAAGTAATCACTGAGGGAGTCTCGAGAATAGCTTCAAATAAATAATTCCTCCATAGTAATAATTTATTTTTACCTTGAACACTGAAGTAAGCTGAATAAGAAAAGAAATAATCAGACTTAGTTATTATTAATTTTCTACTTAATTTACAGGGAGGAAAATCAAAGAAAACAAAGAGCAAGAAAGCACAAAAAACTAAGGTAATTTTATTATCTCAGTCCTTACGTTATTACTAACCCATAATTGGAGCTGTTAAAATACTTTATTATATTGGGCCGGTATTGCCAACTAAGTTTGACTGTAACCGAAAGAATTACCTAATGCACCTTGGGCACATTTCTGCAAAGTTCATCCAGCAAAGAATAACTTTGTCACCTTAACAACTAGGATTTTTCATAGATTTTTATTACGCCTGATACCAGACATTGAGAGACTATTTCTATAAAGACATTCTAGATATCCAGAGATAAAGTCTCTCACATGTTCCACTGCGGACTGATTTCACATTGATAGACCGGAACTTATTTGGATATTTTTTCTTAAAGATTTTATTTATGGATAATGTCAAATGGAGAATAAGTAGTTCTGTGGGTAGCAACGCAGGATGAGGGGTACGAAAGATTAACAATATTTTCGTCAGTATTACAGAAATTTCTTATTTCTCATGCCAGGATTACAGCACTAATTTAAAATAGATTACTGTGCTTTATAGTACAGTAGGTTAAGACACCTCAGAGTGTGGTGTGAGTTCAAACCTTACTAAGTTAGGTGTTTTAGTCCCAGTGTTTCACTGCTGGGTCTTGGACTGGTATGTAGATACTATGGGAGCTTGTCAACAGGTGTTATCATACCGTCTTTAAATGCAAGATCGTGATTGTTTATTAGGCTGAAAGTTTGCAAATTAAATTGAACCGTATTTTCCTTGATGTCTGAATATTGTATTATGTCGGTACCTAACAGCCTTGATTGTCGGACAGAAAATACTGCCGGACACTCGAATGTTCATAAATTTTATTTTTAATTTTATATTTATATAATACTTTATGTATTTTGTAGATCACCTTAGATATTCCTTTTGTCAATAAAGATAGCATTGAACTGCAAAATGGTATCATGTGAGTAGCCTGGAAATATTCCGGACACCACCTTTACAGGACTGTTTTTTAGTGTTGTTTTTGGCTCCAAGACTGAAATCTATACTTGGAAACGCTCCTCCAAACACTACGTGCTCTGAAATCGTTAGAAATGTACGTTTTTCGTTAGAAAAACGAACTTACCGTTAGATGATTAGGCCAC
>JAULBZ010008397.1:0-10744 GCA_032360805.1 Neoturris breviconis | reverse complement strand
ATATTTTCAGCCAAGTTGGCTGAAAATATTCTGAAAAATCTCTCCTCCACAGTGATGACCGGCTGTTATTTCGAGCCTTGATGATTAATTGATATTATTTATCCATCTGTAACTTTTTTTAAAATAATGAACTGGAAACCAAGTTTTTTTCATGATTTTTTTATAACAACCTAATGCTCGCTCAGCTTAGTTTTAAAAAAAGGGACCTCTTTGATGTACCCATAAATAAGACAGATATACATGATGGAACTAAAACCACTGTAGCAGTAACTAAGTACGCTATATGATTCTTTATTTAGTTCATGAATAAACGACAAGTGGTTCTAACTGCTAACATTTCCTGCTTCAGATTCTTTTAACATTTAAAATTTCTCTGAGTAAGCGACCATCTCAAAAATTCGCTCTAAAACCAACTTTTTTGTTAGGGTTAAATCAACTAAAATTGACAAAATTCAGCAAAAATAAATCTGTGCAGAACAAGTGTGTTAGGTCAATGAGCTTCCAATGGATTGGCTTCTTCGGTACGAAGAAACCAATCCATTCCAAGATCATTGATTCAGTACTCTCCTTTGTAGATTTTATTATTTTATTTTATTTTTGAGATGGTCCATAACTAAATGTTGTTGTCCATAGCAATGACATTAGTTGTTTTAGGATTTAATATAAACAACTCATTTAAGCTCAATATCATTGCACAACAGCACGCACACAAACAGTTCTAGACATGTGATTCAACGAAACATGTCCATATTGAACAGAAACGGTTGCATTGGCAACCAATCGTATGAACAAACTGCGGAACTGCTGATTTGAACAAGCCTACTGGTGTTATAAGTTTGGGCAAATGATATTCGCTCGAAAAGTACTTGAAAAAAATAATTTATCGGAAGTAACTATTGAGAATAACATGTGCTGTTTTCTTTACATAGAGTAACCGTCTTATGAAATGGTGTCCTGCACCTGATTGCAACAATGCCATAAAAGCTGTATATAACGATGCAAAACCTGTTACATGTCTATGTGGCTTCGTTTTTTGGTAAGACTTTTCACAAATTAATCACTATGAAAAAGGGATTTTTGAGAATAGTTCCAGGCTTTATAGCCTGAAGCTATGCTCAAAAGTTGCCCCTCCACTGTGATTATTTGCTCTTGATTATTTATTCTTCATGAACATTGAGAACTGATTTATCAATTATTTAGTTCATGTGGTTTAGCTCCTTTAAATTACTTCCTTCTCTACGAATTGGGAAGATGAGAGTAGTTGCTCATCTAAAATATGCATGGATGACTATGTGATGGACTTTTATTTGTTCACTTTCATTAGGGACCATCTCCAAAATTCGCTCGAAAACAAACTTTTTTTGTTAAAGTTAAATCAACTAAAATTGACACAATTTAACAAAAACGAATCTGCAAAAATGTGTTCGGTCAATGAACTTGCAATGGATTGGTTTCTTTGGGACGAAGATTGCATGTGAGAACACGATTGTAATTATATGCACCTGATCAAAAATACTTCACATCGTGTTTTATAAACATGAAGTATATATAAAGGGACCATCTCTAAAATTTGTTCCCAGGGGAAGAGTGCCGAATCATTGATTTTACAATTGATTGGTTTCTTCAAATCATTTTGTAAACTCGTTGACTTAACACTCTTCATCATAGATAATATTATCTGCTATACAGTATTATGGTAAGTTTGTGTATTTTTGATTTATTTTATTATTTTAGTTTTGGTTGCGTCCAGCCATCACACGATCCTGTTAAATGCAATGTAAAACATTATTCTTATACATCTGTGTTACCTTTAAGTTTAGCGAAACTTCTAGCATATATGTTTTTATAATGTTTTTATAATGTTTATCTGCTACTCTATTATGCTATTATTAAATATAATCATTTGTTATTATAAGGGGTTGTTCTACTAGCATATTGCACAATATTTAAGTGGCCAACATCAGCTGGTAAAATATTTCAGTGAATTCTCTTTGCTGACAACTAGATTATTTCGAAAAAGTCTATATATAATAAATGATTATCTTTAACAACAGCCTAAAATTGCCTGGAAAATATTTTATGAAAAGACCATTAGCACACATGGCTAAGGTACCATTATGACTACTACCATGTAGAAAGAATTGATCAAAAGGATTAGTGTTGTTTCTATCCCAGTGTTTGAAATAAGAGCAAATAATCACTGTGGAGGAGTGATTTTTGATGTAAAATGCTCAAACATCCCTCCGCAGTGGTTGTTCTCATTTCAAACACTGTTTTGCCATGAAAGAAATAACGAATTTGTAAATAAGGCCTGTAAGGATCGTGGACATCACCCTTATCCGGATGTCCTTATATTGTGGCTGATACAAACCACACTTATAGTGGCTAATGCAAACCAGATACTGTAGCTGTAACAACAAAAATCTCTATTTTAGTGGCTAAAAAAGTGGCTAAAAAAATGTGATGATGACAGTGAAACATCTAATTGGATATCTGCAAATACTAAGGTGAAAATTTATATATGGAAGAGATTTCTGAATCAACAGCAGTCATGAAAATGATTGCCTTGCTCCCATGAAGGAACCAACTATATCAAGGTCAATTTTAAAATCTCTTTTGTAGTTAGTGGAGGAAAGCTGTTTCAGAATATCTCGACCCAAATTGACTAAAAATAGCAAGAGGATAATACTATTCTAAAAAATATTTCCTTAACAGTAGTATATTTTTTATCAATTATAAGAAATAATGCTGTGATCTGCCTGACATACAGTGCCAGATCTTTTTCAGAAATTGAATTTGTATACTTTTTTACGTTTTGTTTTTTTCTTTTCTTAGTTTCAATTTAAGTTATGGGTTATATTTCCATTACTTTTATGTTTCTCATCTCAGGAATGTCCCAAATGTCATGTAACTATAGAAAAGAATGGTGGTTGTAATCATATGGTCTGTAGAAATTCTAGTTGTAAGGTATGTCAAATTAATTTAAAGAAATGTTTTTTTATGCAAATTGCTGGATCTTGTGTCGTTACATGTATTGAAGATAGTTTGTCATATATTCAATTTCCATGCTGAAGTTATAAGGAAAGTGTTTAAAATAGCCTTCCTGTCTACCAGGGTATATGTGTCTATATTTCATTGGTGTTAAATTTTGTACCATTAACACACTCAAATTAAAGATGGCAATAACTTTTTTATAACGTTATTTCTTTTCTCTCAAGCAAATTGATTTTGATTTTTTACTTTTCATTTACCATGCCTTGTAATTAAAAGTTTAGATGCCTTTGAAAGAAAAATTAAAGAAACGTTCCTAGTAATATTTGCCACAATTTCTAGCCTATGCTTTATGAGATTTTGACCATATTAAGTTAAAACTTTTATATCCAAATAATAAGGCAGAAGCGCAGACTCTGTCTGCATTATTCAGAATAACAAAAGAGTTAGTACTAGATTACTATAAACCTTTCCATCTCATCGATGACAACCATGACAAAAATTTGTTTGTCTTTAGATTATTAATAAACTGTTTAGTTAGTATGCCTTAAAAAATAACGATGATAGAAAAACTTCATCTTCATTTTCACAAATTTACAATTAAAGCCTCCCTTGACTGACCGCACCCCCTCATTTTGGTCAATTCTAACCATAGTGAAAAGCAGGCATATGGACCAAAAGACTCGTTATTGGCATCAAAAATGTTTATTTTATTAGTATTATTTTATAATTGTGAATTCAGATTTAAAGGCTGATTCCCATTAGCCTGAAAATTCCACGTACAACCCAAAAGAAGATATTCCATTGGTGTGACTTACACACAGAATGTTTCACCTAATGAAAATCAACATGTGTTACTCGGTAGACTAGTCTGTGTGTGTGTGATCTTTTTCTCAAGCAGACATTCACCAAAGGACTTAAACAGACATACACACACACAAAGGACTTTTAGCCTGTTATTGACATGTTAAACCTCAAGTACATGTAGTAGGCTAATAGTCAGAAATCAGAAACCTCCAGAGCTTCATGTTGGTTTTAAAATGTGAGTTTTTAGTGCTCGAAATGATAGCAATAATTACAGTGAAGGTGCAGTTTTTGAGCATACTGTGGATTCATGCTTTTTAGCCTGCACAAATTTTATTAGCTCTTATTTCGAACCGCGTTCAAGATATTTAATCATTCTCAAAGAAGTATAATATTCATCTTTTCAGGCTGATTTTTGTTGGGTATGTTTGGGTCCATGGCAATCTCATGGCTCTAGTTGGTAAGTAATACATTATATACATTCAGTTTCTTTCTCTGATATGAATTTCTATCTTAAGACTTAATCCCCATCAACATTGGTTCACACAAAAACATAAACACTCTATTAAAATTATGTCATTGCTTATCATTATGGGTTAATTCTATCCCCCAGTCCTCTCATCTCTTCTCCTAAGGATGATAATATAAGCAAAACCCTCCCATGGAAATGCAGTATAAAGATGTTTGTTTCTTCCGTAGGTATAACTGTAATCGTTATGATGAAAAAGATGCTCAAACCGCACGTGATAACCAAGCTAAATCACGTGCAATGCTTGAGCGATATTTATTCTATTGTAATCGTTACATGAACCATTTACAATCTTCTAAATTTGAACAAAAATTATATAATCAAGTTAAAGAGAAAATGGAGATCATGCAGCAAATGAATATGTCATGGATAGAAGTACGTTCATAACTGCTTCAGTATTTGAGATAATAACAAATAATCACTGTGGAGGAGGAATTTTTAAGCATTGCTTCAGGTTTTATAGCCTGAAGCAGTGCTTAAAAATCCCTCCTAAACAGTGATTATTTGCTATTGTTTCGAACACTGAGTATTTAACGATTTCAGTCATTTATTATGGTCTCACCTGTCCCTTCAGTACAGATCTATAGCGTATGCTAGAAAATAGTAATAAATGCAGACCTAGTCTTTTTGCAGCTTATAATAATGCTTTGTTGGTCTTGTTTATTCTAGAAAGAAATTTATCATTTTATTTTTGCGTCGCCTCAGACTATTGTCTTGACATCTGTATAAAATTTATGAATACAAAAAATTAAGTTAAGCAGTTGCATATTAACCATAAGGGACAGGTGAGACCATTGAAGCAACTAAATGCTTGTTTACCTCATGTTAAGAGGGAAGAAACACTGGGATTGAGGTCTTGGTTGCCTGTATGCTTCCCTGCAAGAAAATCAGAATCTTTCTAATACTTTGATCATAACTTACCTGTGATTCAATACCATTCAATAACGTGTGCTGACACCTTATAGCATGCTACATTTTTCTGAATTTTAAGTTTTTGAAGATTGAGAAGGATTTAGGTTTATAGAAGTCGAGGAAAACAATATTATATAGTATACCAGACGCTATGCAACCTCGTTCCCAGACATTCTTGCCTTTTTGAAAAACGGAATACGTATTTTGAAAAAGCAAGAAACCGTAAGAACGAAGTTGGGCGCTATGACCATCTCAGTTTCACACTAAGTTTGTATGCTTGGTTGACTTTAACCTTTGTCAAAGCATTAAAGGCGGTTTGAAACATGTTTACATGAAACATTATGTTCTCTTCTATCTATTTTGTAGGTTCAATTCCTGAAGAAGGCTGTTGATGTTCTATGCTTGTGTCGTAATACTTTAAAATATACATACGTTTTTGCGTTCTACCTGAAGAAAAACAACAATTCAATAATATTTGAGGTGAGCATATATCTTGCCGGCACACAATGTCGTAACAACGTCAAGTTGTTTCAACATTGTGTTCCCACTGGGTATGGCAAAGAGAAGAGTGAAGGATTGTACAATTTGTTGGTTTCGTCTGAAACCTTAGTAGTTGCGAGTTTGTAAGAGAACTAATTTTCGCGGGAATTAAATTTTGTAGTTTTCGTGGAAATTTGCCTTCGTGAAATTCATAAATTGCAACATCGCGAAATAAAAAAACAGCGAAAAAAATCTGGTTATTATTTGCCGCAAAATTTTAAGTTAATAACTGCCAAGAATAGCGTTAATTTGGTATTTTGGATGAACCTATAAAGAAATGCAACAATTTAAAAACCAGCCAAAAATCCGAAATGTGCTGCACCGCAAAATTAAAGATCCGCTAAAATTTCCGATTGCTGCACCGCAAAAATTTAAAAACCACAAAAAATTCTAAATTTGACCACACAAAATTAAAACTCTGTGAAAGTTAGTTCCCTAGGTGCAGCTATAATTTGCTAATTTTAAGTCCGCTATGTATTATGCAATACAATATAAAGATCACCAGGTCTTCCATTTTAAAATAATTTTGCCTAAAACAACATTTTACTTGTGTGTGTGCTCAAGAAATAACTTTCAAGGAAAAATTATTGCTAGGACTTGATTTACCTGTTTTATTGTTTCAGGACAATCAACGAGATTTAGAATTTGCTACAGAACAGCTCTCAGAATATCTAGAACGTGACATCAATACCGACGAACAGAAAGCTGTACAAGAAATAAAACAGAAAGTACAGGATAAATACAGGTTAGTTTTATCAATGAAGAAATGGGCAAAAACTTGTTCAAAGTCAGCAGTAAAGACGCCAGAACTGTTGTTCTAGCATCTTTACTGCAGACTTTGAACAAGTTTTTGACCACTGGCTAGTATTCTTCTTCTCCGTGGTTTTAATTTATTTTAAGGACTTTATATAGGACTACCATATACCCCTACATATAAGCACTTAGGCTTTTATGAATAGTATTTTTTAGACTGCATAAAAAAATAATTCTTCCCAATGTGAATTAGAAATATAAATGGGAAATAAAATACATATAAGCACTTAGGCTTTTATGAATAGTATTTTTTAGACTGCATAAAATAATAATTCTTCCCAATGTGAATTAGAAATATAAATGGGAAATAAAAGAAAAGTGTTATTACACTTTGTGGTGAGTAATAAAAAATTAATTCTTCCCAATGTGAATTAGAATTATAAATGGGAAATAAAAGGAAAATGTTATTAAGCAATGAGCAATGAAATTAGCTATTTCACGGAAAAGCTATCCTTCTATTGCATCCTTCTATTGTTTATTGTTTCAAATACCTATGAATATAGTGTTGAATGAATATGGCATTACGCTAGAAATCCTGAAGCAATGCTCGAAAATCCCTCCTCCACTGTGAATATTTGCTCTTATTTCAAACGCTAAAGCCTATGAACGTTTGTTATTTCTGTTTGTGCACTTAGCTTTTATCTAAGAGAATTAATTTTTCCCCTATTTCTAGATATTGTGAACAAAGAAGGAACGTTTTGCTGGGCCATGTTCACGAAGGATATGAGAAAGACTTCTGGGAATATATTGATGTGTGATTTGTCTTCCCATCGTTCATATATTTAATTACACTTCAAGTCTCATGTCGGTATTAATTTGTTGTTGTTGTTTTTGTATATCTATAAATATCGTTTTATAAATTGCGTTGATTTAGATACAGATGGAAAGTTATAATTTCAATATTTTATTTTCTGACTTCTTGGTCTGAAATAATCATTGTGGAGGAGTGCTGTTTTTAGCTACTCCCCCGCAGTGATTATTTGTTCTTAATACTACGGTTAGGAACGAACCGTCGCCAAATTTACTTGTTATTTTAGTAAGTTTAAATCTAGGGTATATTTGATTCGCACTAATATTTGTTCAAAGTCTGCAGTAAAAAATGCTAGAACTGGGCTCACTAAATCAACTCATCCAACTGAAATTGAGTCGCATCTCAGATGGATTAGGGTGTGCTCTAATTAAGTCTGTTCTTGACTTGGCTAGATACGCGGGATAGGATCGAGCCGCTTGTATCATTCCCTTTCCTTCGCTCTGATCAAACTATATATCAGTTACTACCCAAACACTAAATCTGTTAATTTCCACCCTGCCTATGAAACTAATTGAGATAATTTAATAAATATACACAAGTGAACGCTCAAAAATATCTCCTCCACACGGTAAAACTAACTGAAGTAACCAATTCAACTGGACGTCACTTGTTTCGCACAACGGGGTGATCAGTTGGAATCAGTTGACTTGGAATGCCGAATCAAATGCACCCTAAATTTGGGATAAAAATAGTATCACGTGTTACATCTGAAGCTATGCTCAAAAATTACTCCTCCTCAGTGATTATTTGCTCTTATCTCGGCCACTGGCACTGAAGAAACCAACCATTTGTGAGATCGTTGATGTAACACGTGATGTATTTGCTCTTATTTCGACCCCTGGGTACGATATATTTGGTGTATGAAATTGTCATACAACCAATACCCAGTAGGGAAGTACTTGTTCAAAGTCAGCAGTAAAGACGCTGGAATAACGTTTTCAAAGTTGTTCTAGCGTCTTTACTGCTGACTTTGAGCACGTATTTGCTCACTGGGTAGTCTGTTTTGTTATTAAGAATTAAAGATGTACGCTCTTTGTTGCTTACTTTAAC
Source organism: Neoturris breviconis (assembly GCA_032360805.1). NCBI lineage: Eukaryota > Metazoa > Cnidaria > Hydrozoa > Anthoathecata > Pandeidae > Neoturris > Neoturris breviconis. Next base: position 2,294 of record JAULBZ010008397.1, on the reverse strand, counting down.
GAGAGAAATTTTCGCGAAGAGAAATTTTCGTGTGGGATTTAACTTTGACGTGTTTTTTTTCCTTCGAAAAATGAAATTCATGAAGATAAACTTTTGCGCATAAGCTTCTTAAAAAAAGAAATTCGCGAATCCGTCTTAAAAATACATCTTGCGAGGATGAATTTTCGCAAGTGATATTAGTTTTGTTTTGTATTTCTCTATATTTTTAACAAATTTACTTAGGCAGTCTTTACATGGACCTCTAAGTGAGTTTCACCCTAAACGATCTTGCATTTGATTGGTTTCTTCGTACCAAAGAAACCAATCAAGTGCAAAATCGTTTAGAGTGAAACTCATTTAGGGGTCCATGCAAAGGCTGCCTTAGGATTCTATAATGTAATTATTTTTTCTTTGATTAAATGTCAAGGAATCACAAATATTTTAAAGTTAAATATTTTCAAAAATTCGCGAAGTTCGCCAAAATATCTCCTCCCGAAAATTTCGAAATGATTTCCTTAGAAGAATACTTAGTTACTCTCACTTTACCACCTGTGAACTTCTACGAATAATATATCAAAGTGAAATATCTCTCTAAGGTGTGCAAACAACTTACAGCTCATAGATTGGTTTATTTATTGTTAAGAACCAATCTATTTTGAGATTGCTGTCCTTCTCCTTCACCTTTTGTAACTATGGATCTTGGTGATAGAGTATGAAACCTACGGGATCAGTGAAAAATTCGATGTACTAAAGGTGGATTTACACTAGACGAAAATATAAAACGTTACAATTTCCGCCTAGTGGAAATTAACCTTAAGAAAATAAGCCTGCCAGCAAAGGACATGTAGTTTTTGGCTTTGATTAAACGTCGCTTTTCCAGTAAGGCTTCCCAATGGGGAAACAAAACTTGTTCAGAGTCCGCAATAAAGGTGCCCGAACAACGTCGAACGACATTATTCTAGCGTCTTTACTGATGACTTTAAACAATTTTTTGCCTAGTAGGGCTTACTTACCTTGTTCACATTTTGAGTATGCGGCTTGTATGAAGTTTTTATCCTGCTGCTGTTAGGGCTTGTTAGAATATTAAGATAGCTTCACTTAATGTTTGAAAAATATTCTCTCTAAGTACTTGCCCAGTGGGCAAAAACCTGTTCAAAGTCAGCAGTAAAGACGCTAGAAGAACGTTGAAAACGTTTTCTATTGTCTTTACTGTGGACTTTGAACAGGTTTTTGCTTACTGGGTATGTTTTAACTTTGTAAGTCTAGCTTTGTAATTAGAAACAATAAATTAGGAACATACGTTTCTTGGAATGCTTGTTCTTTAAGTTTACCTGCAACTTTTAGTTTACGGTTAACTATTCTCTGACCTGTATTGTAGGGGGTATAATAAAGAGGGGAGTTGTGAGGGTATAATTTTGTACTTTGGGGGAGGGTCTTAATGGGTGATGCTTGGGCAATATACGTTAATTTGGGAGTATACGATGGTAGGTCATTTAAATTTTAGGAAATGATTGTAAGTGATTGTAAATGATCATATTATCTAAACGCAAGTCCTATTCATGTGTTTTTCCTGTATGAATTGTACCTGTAAAGAGAAAGGGGGAGGGCGAAGTTACTACTGCTTCTTTCCAAATTAACAAATTGGAGGGTGGGGTCTTAATTATTTGAAACTAGTAATCTCTTTCCCCCAGTTCCCTACAATTACAGGTGAGATATCATTAATAAAGGATCAGATTAGAGATCTATTCTCAAATGAAAAAGAGGAGTGACTGTACAAGTTTCTACTTTGAGCAGCGAATTACTCGTGTTCATTATTAGTGAAAAGTCTGTGGGAAAAAACTTGTTAAAAGCCCGCAGTATAGAGCTAACATTGAATTTAACCAGTACTTTCTTACGCGGAGCCGGCTTGAATAGGGTTAAGCCGGATTTGTCTTACATAGTTATTCGGTACGCTACGCTGAAAAGTTGGAATTCTACGTAACGTAACACTGGAAGAACGAGCAAAAGAAAATTAACTAATGGTACGGCATGTTACGCGTATAGATTATTTTTTAAGTGGGAATCTGGCTTTATAAGAACTATGCGGACATTTGTCAACCGCGTTCTCCAGGGCTTCTTGCATTTTCGAAATACGGACGAAATACGCTCTTCCTTACTCGCGAATATTGGTCCCCGCAAAAAAAATAATTGAAAAGGGCTCTTTTGTTCTCAGTTTATATTTCAACATGGTATAATTGTATCTACAATCTCTCACGTAAATGTTTGAGACAAGGTGAAATTTGTGCAAAAATTCCGAATTTCAAATTAGGCAAAAA
>JAULBZ010008396.1:0-10745 GCA_032360805.1 Neoturris breviconis | reverse complement strand
GTAGCCTGTACTACAAACTCGACGTCTGGCGAGAAAACGCGGCGAAGTAGTACCACACGGCACTTTTTTGCCGCGGGGGCGGGTCTGCGAAACAGGCTAAAGGGAGAAAAAATCACAAAAGTTTAAGTCGTTTCATCCGGCCATTAAATAGATACCGTATTTCAAAACTGTTGTGGGCCAATTTATTTCGGATTCAAGAATTCCAATGACATTTACTACCTTTTTGATACCTTGTTTCCAGACCCTTTAATCTACTCCCGGGGCCTTTATAGGCTTACCAACTTAAGACTAGCTCAAGTATGTCTTTCAAAGTACGAAAAATGTTTTTCCCACCGGACTAATTGTTTTGGTATTATTCTGTATTTTATTACGAAGTCAAAGGGGAAGTTGGTTTTGGTTTCCAAAGCATATATATTTTGTAGCTCACCTCTCTCTATTAGTTGGTCTAACTTTGCGCCCTCAATTTCTTGAATTTCCCTACCTCTTTTTTATGAAACAAATATCAACGAGGAGACGAATTTCCAACATACTGCTGCCTCTTCATGATTCAAGAGTGTCAGAGAGTTGTCTCCTCGGTTTTGTTTCTTGAAACCATCTATGTTGAAACTTAACTTGAAAGTATATACCTTATCGGTAAAAAAAAGGTCGGCAAAAAATTGGTCAAAGTAAAGTTTAGGCGGCAAAAACTTTAGTCAATAACCCGAAATTTGGTCACTTTTTACCGACTAAAAATTATCAAGTATGATCTTGAGTTTGTATTTGTTGATTTTATTCGTTCCGCTGTGTTTAAAGTATATAATAGCACATTTTCTTGATTGTATCCATCAGAATAAATAATGAATAATGACAGCAAATTTGCACAGAAAACCTCTCCTAAGAAAGAAAATAAAAGTCTGTAAAAAGCCGTAGTCAGCAAAAAAAAGTCGGCAAAAGCAGGGAGAAGGTCGCGGTTAGCAAAAAAAAAAGTCGGCATATACTTTAGGCGGTAAAAACCTTTAATCAATAACCCAAAATTTAGTCACTTTTTACCGACTTTTTATTTTACCGATAAGGTATACCATTGGATAAACAAGAGATTTGGCTACAAATATTGATCAAATTGGGCTAGGAATTGGCCATAATATTGCTTTTATCTGCTTCGTTCAACTAGAGAAATGCCTGTACACGATTGAAATAAATATAGTTCACCTTTGCCGATCTTTTGGTACCCCTAGATCAATATTTCATTTCAATATAGTGGTGCAAGATGCCAAAACAGGGTCAACATAGGTGCTCTTACTAAGCTTCATAAGCCCACACAGGTATGTGTCTAATTTAACTAGGCTTTTAAAATGATAGTTTTAACTTTGCAGACCAAGAATAACTCGACAGTTAGGAGTCTATATACATTTGGGGAAAAATATGAAATGTAAAACTTGGCTCCCACGAAAATCATCAAAATGGCGGATTTTTCGGGAGGCCAACTTAATTGTGTTAAAGGGTGGGGGGTTAGCCAGAATTGAAGATTGCATCATGTAGAGCATACACAAACGTTTGTTTTTGATTTCACACTTCACTCAGTGTGCAAAAACCTGTTCAAAATCTGCAGTACGCTAGAAAAAGTTACATTACATTTAGGTCTACACTATGTAAGGTGCTACTACATCTTTTCGCTATCGGAATAGAGAAATGGAACAGAAACGATAGATATTATACATAAGCACATAATATTTTTTAAGAAAACTTAAAGTATGCCAACACGCACCACCAATGCGAAGTGTGAATTCGCCTACTTTCAAATCATCAACTAAAAGCCGTTTTCCATTAACGTAAAATTCCGCGCGGAATGCAAATGAAGACATTCCATTTGTAGAAATTGACGTCATTTGCATTTCGCGCGGAATTTTACGCTAATGGAAATCCAGCTTAAAGAAATCATTTTAACGATGGAACGACTATCGCGGATGCACATACACGTACTTTTTATTTATAAGCAACTTAACTTTTGACCTGATAGAAAAGTTGCCTAAAAATTGCCTTAAAATCGGTAGAAAAGTTGCTTAGCAGAAATTCCGAAAATTTCAAAGATCCACTGGGAACCCCTTGTTCATGCTAGTAGTAGTAGTATAAAAAGTAATATTTAATTTTCTATAGTAAATACTGATATAACAATCTGGTTTCTATTTACTTATAGATTACTTAAAGCCTATTTAGCTGATTCTGCACAACCTCGTTCCCACGGCTTCTTCTCTCTTGACGTAACGTAACGCCCGAAAATATTTACCTGCGAAAATTTTGGTTTCTAGAATATTTTTATTTATATTTGCCGATTTTGCAGAGTTAAACGTCAAGAAAGAAACCCTGTGGACGCGAGGTTGTTTTTAAATGCTTTTCTTTATTATATACATTGTGTAGGATTATTTATTCATACAGATGTGTTTTACCTAATATCTAAATTGTCAATCGGAACATTCTTCAAGGTCTTTAATATACCTAGTCACAAATACACAAATACACAAAAAGGAAGTTTTTGCATTGCAACAAGTTTTCTACTTTGAGCAGCCAATGCCTCGTGTTCATGTATTTATGACTATTTTTGGTTTCCAACATGGAAAAGAACGTTGCTCTAACGTTACTTTACTGACTTTGAACAGGTTTTTGCCCGCTGGGTTGTGATATTGGTGGGAGGTTATGTATTTACTGGAACCCACAATGAACATATTGTTTCACACTGAACGGAAGAGCGGCTCTTCCGTGTTCGGAAAGGCAAGAAGTCCTGGGAACGAGGTTGGCATTTTTGAGATTCAACTTACTACTTTTAAAGGACTATCTTAAAGTACCCTGGGTAATCTTCCCCAAAAAGTTCTCATCACATTCACTGGCTGTCACACCATAAACATAGAAAACCATAATTTCTTGTGAGTTTTACAATTGACAATGACAATTACTTCTTGCATGGACAAGCCTGAATATGACTGTCGGACATCATCTGTGGAGGAGTGATTTTTGAGTATAGTGTTCAGCTTTTAAGCTGAACACTATACTCAATAACACTCCTCCACAGGTGATGTCCGGCAGTTATATGCAGGCTTGATGGAACAAGTAGAAAAACAAAATACAAATTACAAAATAAAACTCTATCTAGACCTAAGAATATCATTTAAATACCTAAGTGAGCAAAATAAGAGTAAACAATCACTGTGGATGAGGGATGCTTAAATATCACTCCTCCATCACTCCTCCATAGTGATTTTTTGCCCTCATTTCGACCACTGTTCACCTCCCAGAAAGAGATACCACAACTTCAAAAAATAATATCAGCAGAGCAGAGGATGCTATCCTGTGGACAAAAAATTGTTCAAAGTCCGTTGTAAAGACGCTAGAACACGTTGTTCTAGTACTGTGGACTTTGAACAAGTTTTTACATTTTAGCTTCTTTAACTCTACCAAAATATACCGCTTTAACGAATCCTAAATGAAGCCATTAGATTTGTTGAACTGTACTATCTAACAACAAAAAAGTTGGTTTCAAAATATATACAATAACATAAAAATAAGATCAATTTTAAACCAAACCGTTGAGCAGTGTCGAAATGTCTGCGCGAACATCCTGGCTGAAATCCACGGTTGGGTATTAATAAAGAGATACAGTGCTCGAAAAAGAGCTTTGTATCCAGAAGCTATGCTAAAAATTGCTCCTTCACAGTGATTATTTCTTCTTATAACAAGCATTATTACAGACATCAGTATACATAATAAGAGTATATAATCACTGTGTAGGAGGGATTTTTTACCATAACTTCAGACTTTGCAGTCTAATATTATATTCAATCAAAGGTACGGTATTGATAGTAGCCCACCAAACAGAGTAAAAGTTAAACCTAAGCACATAAATAAATTCTTACTATCAACTAAGAAGAAAAGGAGTAAAGACTGTTTTCCACTTCAGAAGACTTTCCGCAGAACGGAAACGGAACTAAAAATCCGCACGTGTAAAAAAAAAACTATAGACATCACACGATGTGAGCGCATTTTCTGTTCCGCGAAATATTTTCTGAAGTAGATAACGGCCTTAAGCAAATAGGTCCTTATCAAAACTTCCAGTGGGCAAACACTTCTTCTAGCTTCTTTACTGTTGGCAAGTTTCCTGCTGAAAAAGTTTTTACCCACTGGAATGAGAAATATTTTATGTACTGGTTAAAAATTTGAGTTGGGTTAGCAGAGGTCGCAGTAATAGCATAACCACTGTGGAGGAGTGATTTTTGAGCATAAATACAAGGCTTGAAATAAATGCCGGTCATCACTGTACTGTGGAGGAAAGATTTTTCAGAATATTTTCAGCCAATAATATATTCTGAATAATCTCTCCTCCACAGTGAGGACCGGCAGTTATTTCAAGCCCCGATCTATGCTCAGAAATCCCTCCCCACAGTTATTATTTTCACTTATTTCAACCAATGGGTTAGAATCTTACAGAAATTAGTTTCTTCATTCTTACTGTGTGTGAAATTCGGAATTTCAAGAAAATCCTAATGCAAGTCTGAAAATAGTCATTTGACATCACCTGTGGAGGATCGTTTTCGAGTGCCACTCATCCACAGGTAAGATGTGACAATTATTTTTAGGATTGCTAATGGATAATGCTCAAAATCAGAGCAAATAATCACTGTAAGGGAGTCATATCAGTATTCACAGGTACTCGAAATACAAGCACATAATCACTCCTCCACAGTGATTATTTACATTTCGAGCATTGTACTTAGAATTTACATATAAAACATATCTAAAACAAAAATCTGCTGACTAAAGAAAGAAAACATTTTTTAATGCATAATAATCTTGCATTTGATAAGCCTCAAGATAACGGTCGTGGCTGCAAAGCAGAAAACTGTACTCAAAAAACACTCCTCCACAGGTAATGTCCAACCGTTATCATGAAGCTTGTTTGATGTTGCGAAGAAAGCAGAGAAATTAATAGCATGATCATAATTATTCCACACAGAGACTTATTTACAGCGAGAGACATACTAGTGAGAAAAAGCTTGTTCAAATACCGCAATAAAGACGTTAGTAGAATAACTTCGTTTGAAGTTGTTCTAGCAACTTTACTGCAGACTTTGAACAAGGTTTTGTTTACTAAGTACAACATTTCTTAGTAACGGAATTGCAATGCAATGAAATTCCCTACTGGTCCAAAAACTTGTTCAAAGTCCTCAGTAAAGACGCTAGAACAACGTTGTGACATTGCTCTAGCGTCTTTACTGCAGACTTAGAACAAGTTTTTGCTGACTGGGTCATTTTAGCATCATTGATCCAGTACCCTCTTTCAGTGTTCCAAATAAGAGCAAATAATAACTGTGGAGGAGTGATTTCTCAGGCTCCAAAGTGATTATTAATCTCCACAGTGATGTAGTTTTCTTATTTAGAATATAGTGCTCTTATCCACAGTAGCCTAATCCATAAATCCCAAAAACTTAAACAAAATACAAAACCTTCAGGTATCTGAAGGTTATTTAGTTATTTGGCTGGCTCTTGATATTAGCAGACTTATTTGTTATATTATTAACAACTGTAGATGTTGTACTATCAGCAGCGAGTTGATTGATTGTGTGTGTCTTATGCATTTGCATATGGCCGTACAAATAAGTCTTTGTTTTGAATGACTTTTTACATATATGACAAGTAAACGGTCTACCTTCATTATGTCCGTCTAGATGCATAAGTAAATCAGTTTTCTGCTTAAATCTTTCTTGACACAAATTACAACAAAATGGTAGCTCTGCATCATGTTTTCTCATATGTGACGAGAATTCATTCTTATTGTGAATGTCTACTAAACAATGTGGACATGTATAAACACCTTCATTGTTTTGACCATGTTTTCCCATGTGTAAAATCAAATGACCTTGCTGTCGAAATCGTTTATCGCATATCTCACAACCATATGGTAATTCTTCAGAATGAATCAACATATGTTGGTTGAGCACTGATCGTTGTTTAAAAGAACGAGAGCATACTTCACATTTGTGTAGGGTATGATTACCATGAAGCAACATGTGAGATTTTAAATCACGGTTAGTTCTGAATAACCCATTACATACTTGACATGAAATAAGCGGTGATTCAGTAGATGGGCTTTCATGTACTTTCTTCACGTGTTGGCGAGCTAGCGTAAGATTAGGAAATGTATGATTGCATATGTTACATGTTCGTTCGTTCAAAACGTTTTTATTTGACAAGGGACTACTATCAGTTGCTATTGATGGTCTCACAAAACTTGGATTATTCGCTTGATTAGCACGCACTGAATTATTTCGCCTCTGTGGTGATATATTATAATTTTGATGCAGTTGACCAGGTGACTTTTCCTGGGATTTATTGGGCAGTGTAGATGTTTGTGTTTGAAATATCATTGTCGTAGATTGTGTTACTGTTGGATTTGTTTGATTCAACCGATGACGTTTCATAGGTGATGTAATCGTTGATGAAGGATTCATCGTGCGTTTTATAGGTGATGTAGCAGCAGTTGAGGTTACACCAGATGTATGTTTCTTTGGAGATGTTCCAGTTGTATTTACAATATTTTTTCTGACGATTCGCTGCGGACTAATATCTTGATTAGGAAATTGTAACTGACAGCGTGGATGTAATGGCACAGTGTTATGCATAGGTACCAGTTGCTTATCAACTTGCATAGGTGGGCGTCCACGTTTACGTTTACTACCTGATGCAGAGACAATTGTTTTACGCTGTTGTGTTTTTTTCTTTTGCAAATTTGAAGGCGACTCAATTGAAACTGTAATTTCCACATCGTCCTCTTCACTTTCTAGTTCAATGATCAAGCCAGTGGTTTCATCAGTTTCTTCTGTTAAAGTATTTCTGCGATCAGCAACATCACTTCCGTCAGCTTCATCTGCAGTTGAATCAAATTGTAGAGGGCTACCATCACATATTAATTCATCGTCGTCAGATATATGAGGTGGGGAAGAATACATAACATTGTTGCTATCAACAAATATACCTTGTGGATTCTGCTGATGACTATTAGACAAATCAAATGAATCACATCGCTTAGTTTTCACTGCATTTAGCAGGTGCACCATATCAGTATTATTGGAAGTAACATTTTCTGTCAATGTTTTGTTTTGCACTTCTGGTTTCTGTTGTTTCTGATCACATTGCTTCTTTAAAGTTATTGGTGCAAAGTTGGCTTCAAGAGATGGAGGATTATCTGGAAACTGCAACTGCTTTTTAACATTTGAAGGATTAACAACGATAGCTGAATCTTTCACGAGTGATGGTAACGTTGTTCTTACATGTGGCCCAGGTGAATGTTCTGGTGGAGCTTCATTTTTCTTAGATTCACTTGGTGCAGGACAAATAATGTGATCTCGCTTGATGAAAACGTTGTTTGCTTGTGTTTGTGGTGGACTTGACTTTTCAACTGTTTGTTCTTTTTGTTCAATCTTTTTAATAGAAGCATTGTTTATTTGACTAGTCTGATTTGGTGCAATTGGCTGTGTTTCAGTGGTAGGGGACAATAAATTCTCTTTTTTGACAACTTTTAAGCCTTGCTATAAAAGTAATATATACAGTGTGCGATAAAAGAGTAATCACTGTGGAGAGGTGTTTTTTAAGCATTGCTTCAGACTATAAAGCCTGAATCTATGCTCAAATATCACTCCTCCACAGTAATAATTAAATAAATAATAATCATTTTTCCTATGATGTCATCAAAATGGTGCATCTGTAATTTTGGGCATAGAAAATACCAGGCTTTATTTCATTATGCAGTGTGTACTTGCAGAATATCATCCTGAGCTTGGATTTCATAGTTGTTCCAGTTCTGAACCTTGCTCATTATTTCCCCATGTTTTTTTCAGGATTTTTTGGCTGCCTCCTATTTTTAAAAAAGATTTTAATATATACTTTAACAGAAACAGTTGTCTTAGGAAGAACTATTTTGAGAATATTACTAGTGGCATAAATAAGTTTTAAACTGCAAATAACCTTCCTGGAAGCAACAAATGTGTTCATTAAAAGCGTGAAGATAACGGCCAGACATCACATGTATAGGAGTGTTTTTTAGTACAGTTTTCAGCCGCAAAACTGTAAACTGTACTAAAAAAACACTCCTCCACAGGAGATGTTCAACCGTTATCTTGAGGCTTGCATATACATATTTTTTTTGATGAATTGAGTTCATAACAAGAAAGTCCTGAAAAATACCTTACTCTCAAATAGATATATGATATTGATCAAAAAAGATGACAGTATATTTTAAAACTTCCTTAGGCCTAAGGTTTATTATTGTCTAATGGTTGAATTCCACCAGGTGAAAAATTTGCCGCATAAGCCAAAACAAGACATCCCATTGGTAGAAATCGATGTCATTTGCTGCAAATTTTGAATAATATGAGTAGAACATCTTCTTACTTTTAAATCCGTTTTTTTGACAGCAATGCCTAAAGGATCAAGAGTTGTACCATTCCAAAACTCATCAATCAATCCTTGACATGCTTCAGATAGATTTTCCTCTGGTTCCCAAGAGTCAATCCATTTAACACGATAATATTTCTTTTTATCCTAAAATAAATAGATAAACCAAACAGTGTTAAAGGTAAGAACAACAAATCACTGTGGAGGAGTGACTTTTTTGAATACATCTAGTTAGGTACCTTCTGAAAATATCACCCTAAAGCCAAATCTTTTAGTAGGGTTAAATCTACTAAAGTTGACAAAATACTATACAGAAGTGTGTTAGGTCACCAAACTTGCAATGGATTGGTTTCTTCAGGACGAAGAAACCAATCCATTGCAAAATTGTTGACTCAGTACTCTCCTCTGTAGATTTTATTTTTGAGACGGTCCCTTAGACTTTGTAGTTTGAAGTTATGCCAGAAAAATACTTCTCTACTATTTACTCTTATTTCAAGCAATTAGTTAGTTGGTTGGCTGGCCTTGTGGGTCCTGCTTTGTTAAAAATCCTAAACATGAATAGTGAGTGAAAACTATGTATAAATGTAAAAGTAAAAGTGAGTCGAATTGGAACGTACATTTGCGTAATTTATAGATTTATAATTTCTGTGGCCAACCACCAAAACTCATTACACTTGTACCACATTGCTTTGACTAACCTTAGATCCACTACTCCTTTGATCAGATAGAAAAGTATAAATTACTTGAAGTGCTGTGTCAGGCTGCTATAGTTTTTAACACTTCTTACATCCAAAGGGAGCTCTTTATATAATTTTGCAGCCATGAAAGGCTTAGGCTGACTTTCTTGCAAATTCAGTTGTAACGAGAGAAAGTTTTAGAGAATAGTTGTTGTTTTTAGTAGCAATATGATGGCTTACTGTATTAACATATCCATAGAAGTTTCGACATGTTACTTCGTCTAAGCATTGACGGACAAACTTGCAAGCATGGCAATATTTAAAAGATTCAATTGAAATTGTGCTTATTTGTTTCGTGTTCACTGTTAATAATATTATTTTCTCGGTTGTCTATCGATTTGTAAAGAGAACTTTGTGTCTGTGCATGGTATAAAGATAACAATGAACAATATGTCGCTACTGGTAAAATCATGTTATAGAAAGCGGCAGCTGCGGTATTGTTCAGCAGAGGTCTCAATTTATTCAGTAAAAACAACCTAGGGAATCAACCAAGCAAGTTTCCAGTCCGCTGGAAAAGTTCCAGTTCGAAGGGACAAATTGATAATGAATGCTAATGGCTTACTGATTGAAACTGAAGCATCCTTTATCATAACAGGTGTAAATCCATCCAGGTTTTCAGGTGTTTAGCCACTTCCAAAGTGCAAAATACTTTGCAAAAGTACTCCTGCTGTCTCCATATACAGTCAGTGAACGGATAAGCTACAGCTTTCAATGTATTAACAACTGTAGAAAAATAATTACAGAAACCATATTTATTTCTTTTGAATCAGTTACTGACTTGTCATCGATTTTAAAAGATTTCAGAACTCGACAATGCTTACTTTTTGATAGGAATATGTTTTTGATCACATTCCAAAATTTCGATGGGTTCTTGGAATTTTCCAATAACAATGATTTAGTGTTATTACATTTTGCTACACGGATACGGTTATTCCTTTCGTTCCTCTTTCTTTTATTATTTCCTTCGTTCCTCTTTCTTTTATATTTATCACTTTTTCGCAACAACTGATCACGTTCATTCATCAGTTTTTTAATGTCTGGTGTAAGCCATGGTGACTGCGTTGGTAAGTATTTTCTTAAGTAATTCCATGCAGAGTTAACGTTATTTTTTGTGTATAGTTCGTCCCAGTTTTTTCTTGTAAGTGTTCGTTTAATTCATCAGGGCTATAATTCTTATAGTCTCTGGCAATAATATTCTTTGCATGAAATTTTGTGTGGTTTATCTTACGGACACAACTAATCATTTCACAATCTCTGATGCAAGTTGGGACTACATCAGTATGACATATGTCGACTGTATTCGAGTGTCTCCATCTATGCGAGTTGGTTCATTAATGTTTGAAACCATATAAAGTTTTAATAATGACTTGATGTCTTTATTGTTGTTTGTTTTGAGAGAGTTCACATTCATGTCTCCCATGATAATTAACTCGTTATCATCATTGAGTGTAAGTAGTTCACTTTACTTTTTGTTGAAATCTCGATGTGGATGTTTCAAGGTATCAGGGGGTCGGTATACAATCATAACAATAAAACTTTTTGATTTTGGAGGAAAGACTTCCAAGAAAATACACTCAATTTCATCACACT
>JAULBZ010008395.1:0-10746 GCA_032360805.1 Neoturris breviconis | reverse complement strand
ATAAAAAATACAAAACTTTAATCACTTGTATCTCCACTAATAGTTGTCTTTAAAGAATGAAATTTTCAGAATGTGTTTCTGACATTACAAGCTTTCATCTTATTTATTTGGAATTTTGACCAAAATAGGGTGATTATGTGACTTTTAGCTATGAGAAATCATATAACCTATGTATAAATTGTTCTGCCTATGCACGTAGCCTTATGCACATGGCCTATGTATATGTCATACCATATACATATAAACTATATGCATATTGTCTATCTACATAGCCTATATACAATAGCATATATTCTACATATAACCGATATAAACACAGCCTATTTATAAAGCCTATATACGTATGGCCTATACATATCCTGTATGCATAAAACCTATATAATCTTTTTTACATGTAGCCTATATACTCATAGCATACATAAATATGGCCTATATACATGCAGTCTATATACATGTAGCTTATATACACATAGCCTGTATATACTTATATATGTAATCTATGCATATATCATACATATAGCCTATATACATATATCCTATAGCATGCATTAGTCTATATATATAACCTATATACATTATAGCCTATGTACATAGGCCATATACGTAAGGCTATATGCTTGTACCACAACAATGTAGGAATACTATTATGTATTGTAGTATGATGTATAATGTGTTTATATGGGACAATAAATGTATTGTGCTAGCTTTAAATTTACTTGGTTTGGCAGGCTACTTTCAATATTGTCACTTTGTTTTAATAATTATTTTTAAAACTGCTTACGATCTGAAAGTTATTTATTTTTTAGAAACAAACTACAATTTTTCTTCTAACCAAATTGTGCATAAATTTATTTTTCACAATTAAAGTTGAAACTTTGCTCAAGTAAAATGCTATTTTCTTTAGGGCTCTAAAGGATTGACAATGTTTTATCTGGAAACAAGAAATTCTGATGGCAGTTTAAATGGAATCAAAATAGAGGTGCACATTATTTTGTTGCTTATTTTTTCATGGCCAATTACAATATCATTTACACTGCTCACAATTTCAACTAAATATTTTCTTTGTTATTGACAGCCAGTTAGTTGTCATTATCAGTCATCTTACAATCGTTGTGCTTCATGGTTGATGAGGTTATCATAAGTAACAACTACATCCTGACCATTTGGTACAAAATTGAAAAGGGATATATTTTTTACCATCCTCAGATTGAGTGATGAACCTAAATTAGAAAAAAAAAATCTATAAGCCTTTCTTGACTTGCTCAAAATTTCCCCCCAAATCCAACTCTTTTGCTAAATCAACTAAATCTGATAAGATTTAACAATGAGTCTGCAGAAGTATATTAGGTCAATGAGCTTGCAATGGATTGGTTTTTTTCGTACAAAGAAACCAATCCATTGCAAGATCATTGACAGTTGTTAGTGGCAATGTTGGAGATACACAACCCTTTGCTTTAAATGGCCTAAATCCACAAATTGGACTCATGAATTGCAAATGTCAAAGATAATCAGCATTCTTGCAGCATTTGAAACACTTACTCCAATTAAACCAATGAATTATCATTTGCGTGCAATTTATATAGACAAACATGTAGCATAGGTCTCATAAATCTGCTCTATTCTCTTTGAAACTTTGTTTACCTTTACCCAGTTCTACCGTCTTTACTGTGGACTTTGAGCAAGTTCTTGCCTACTGGGAAGTTTCTTTTTTGCACTTTATGATTTTCTAATCTTCTGTATTTAGAAATTCTTCTGTCACACGAGAATGCCCCATTTTGCTTTTACCTTATAATTACCTTATAATTTGACTCTGCTCTGAACTTACTACTTTCAATATCTTAGATGAACGACTACTCTTCAGTTCATTTGTAATAGCCTCGTACAAGCTCAAATATATGAAATCATGAAGGATAGGGGTTGAAATAACTACCGGTTATCACTGTGGAGGAGAGATTTTTTCAGAATATTTGCAGCCAATTTGTCTGAAAATTTTCTGAAAAATCTCTCCTCCACAGTATTACCGGCAGTTATTTTAACCCCTGGAAGGATGATATTAACCTTACATTATTTATAGAAATTGAAGGAGAAGCTTGGCACCAGACAAATGCCAACTGCCGAACTTATTTTAGATGGTACAACTGCTTACCAAGTAAGACGTGTGACAGTTTAGAAATAAAAGTATTACTATTTTTCAAAGGTTAAATGGTTTGATTGACAATTTCATCGATATTAGAAGTGCTGTATTGTCCGGTTTTATGTTAAGATCCTCAATATTTCTTTGTTCTTTGTTTTCCTATATGGGTAAGTAAGAATTCATCTTATCAAGTTTAGCCTTTGAAATGTAACAATAAAATTATTCAAATATTTTGGTTTTATAGTTCTAGAGAATCTCCTTATTATTATTACATGTTCTTTTTTCTGTTTCAAAATCATTTTTTCAGTTTTCAATATTTTATTTTATGTTAATGTACATTAATTACTTAGTATGATACTCGAACTGTATTGATAGCGGGCTCGCTTATGCAGACATTTTCTAACAGTTTGTACGTCTGATAATTTACTGATTTTGAATTATATTTAATGCTGAGTGTGACGTGCTTCATACAGAATTCTGGATTGATTGCTTAAAGCGAAACGGTAGCACTGATTTTAGTTATAAACAATTGTTTGAAAATGACTATAGGACATCACCTGTCTAGGACTATGTTTTAATTTTCTACTGGAAGCTATACTAAAAAAAACACTTATCCACAGATGATGTCTGGCAGTTATCTTTAGTGGTTAAAAAATGAGTAAATAATCGCTGCAGAGGAGGGGTTTTTGAGTAAAATTTCAGGCATTGTAATAAGAAACTCAAAATCACTCCTCCATAGTTATTATTTGATCTTATTTCGAACAGTGGTACTTGCTAATAGTCAGTGTTTGAAGTAAGAACAAATAAACACTGTGGAGGAGGGCAGTTTGACCATTGCTTCGCCTGAAGCAATACTCCAAAATCACTCTACAGTTATTACTTGATCTTAATTTCAACCAGTTATCAGATGTTGGACGAGGAATTGCATCAATATCACCTATGTTAACTGTTACAAGGATACATAATTCATTATCGGCTGTATCAAGTATGAGACGGTAAGTAAGTCAGATGATTGAGTTGGCAGTGAATCAAATCTCCTTTTCTTCAGTTTTTTACCACAAGGATAGGAAAGGTGCCAATCCTTTTCCAGGAGAAATTATGAATTTTACTATCAATACTTTGCTTAATTCAAAGAAGCATACGTCATTTTAAATTAGAAAATCTTAGAATTTTTTTTTACTTTTTTACCTTTTGTCTTTTAGAAAAAGCGTATGTAGACTACCCAGACAATCGTTATTAGAATTTTCTGTACCGTAAACATAGTTTGCTAAACAAGATTCCCGATTTAATTACTGGAAAAATAATTACCTTATGTTGATTTTAAGCTAATTTTTAATTTTGGACTGTCAAATTCTGTCAAAATTGTATTTTTAAATCGGTGTATTAATTGCCATATATCATAGAAACAATAAAACCATCAAAATAAGCCAATCAAAAGACACCAATAAAAGAGAATCTTAATATGGAAATTACTGATACTTCTCTGTAAGGGACCATCTCCAAAATTCGTTACCAGGGGAAGAGTGCTAAATCAATGATCTTGCAATTGATTGGTTTCTTCGTCCCGAAGAAGCCAATCAATTGTAAGCTCATTGACTTAACACTCTTCATCATAGATTAATTTTTCTCAAAAATCATTGAATTTTACTTTTTTAAAGCTGCTAAGATATATGCTTTTGGTAACGAATTTTGGAGATGGCTCCTAAGTGTTGTTGATCAAATCCGCTGCTGATAACGACAGGTCTAAAATTTGATAGCTATTCATTATCATAGTATATTTATTTCTTTTAGGTTATTGAATTTAAGTAAAGATTTTTTTAACAAAAGAATTGCATTTGGACAGAAGTTACACAACCTACCATTACATGTACAAACTCTTGCAAGATTAGAGGTGAACCAGTATTGATTACAACTGAAAATTTGTGTGATTGTCGCCATCTTTCAGTCTGCAACCAAACTGATCCCCATCTCTCTCTTTTCCTATGTTGCTTTTTGCAAAAAGAAGAGAATGAGAAATAGTTGGGAAAACTCAGTGAAGACTGTTTGGTGGAAGCGTAATAATAATCAACAAAATATGTGTCTAGGCTAGAAAGATAACTGTCAAACTTGTCAAATGTTGATCTAGTTAATGTTGGCTGCAAATATGGTGCAGCTTTCAAATTCCGATAACAGAGAATCTTTATATATGAAAATACACTGACTCTTCTCTGAAAGGGTTGTAGATCTAATCCAGTCCTACTCTGGTAAAAATCTTTACATCATCTTATAGGATCTTAATAGGATCTTAATAGGATCTTGGAATTTTCTTAATAAAAACTACCTAATTTATAAATTAGGATTTTTTTTATTAAGAAATTTCCAAGATTTTATTAAGATCTTATTAAGATACTATTCAAATCTTAGGATTTTCAGGATCTTATAAGATCTTATAGGATCTTACAGGATCTTATTAGATCCTGTTAAGATCCTATAAGATCATGTTAAGATTTTCACCAGGGTAGTAACGAAGTCGAGACCTCAATCCTTATAGCCAAATAATAGAATATATTTTTTGATATTTTAAGGTTGAACAACGAGGTGGATTTTTTCTTCTAATGAAAGTTGCACATTTGATTGGTCTGGTTGAAAATAACAAAGCATCTGATCAAGAAACGTTACTCCTTCGTGTTCTTACTCCATTGATGAAACTGTATACTGGAAAACAGGTTAGGGAGTAGAATGAAAGCATCTTTAACAAGCTGTCTCTTCTATTCATTTGCCATACACTAAGTATTATTTGCATGTAATATCAAGATCATTGATTTCCAGAAATAATGGTTCTGTCTCCGCTTGTGACAGATGCTAATAGAAGAAGGGACTGTGAGTTACCTCTAACTGCAGTGGAGTGCATTTATTTCTTAATTTATGTAAATTCACACAAAAATATCCATCTTATTTAGACTTAAGTTCATTTCCATAGACCTAGATGTCTTCCAAGTAAATCCAAATTATAAAAAAAGTATTTGAGTTGGATGTGACTAATAAGGTTGGTTTCTACGAGGCGACAAAGTTGTGACCAAAGCTAAAAAAAGACATTCCATTTGTAGAAATTGATGTCAAATCATGTGTGACATTCCATTTCTACCAATGGAATGTCTTCATTTGGCTTTCATCGCTAATATTTTGCCTCATAGAAATCAATCTTTATATATATATTTTTACAGACAAAAATTTATTGTTATTCAAGAAAGTAATAATACCAGTTCTTATCTTAGGCTGTTTCAGTAGCTTCTGAAGGATTGGAAAGTTTTGGTGGTCATGGGTATTTAGAAGACACTGGTTTACCGGTTTTCTTGAGAGATGCACAGGTAATCTCCTGAGAGCTCTTGCTACAGTCAATTTGCTTGTATGATTCGTGTCATTGTCAAAATAACTTATCAGTAAGGCTTATGTTATGTCTTTGCAATCAAGATTCTGGTCATAGAATTCTACAATACATTTTAATAGACCTATTCACAAATGTATGAAAACAAGGCAACAAGGTGAAAACGATTCACCACCAGATCAACCAGTAACATTACTACAGGTTCCAGCTATTTCCTGTCGTATATAAGCCATAGTTCTTACGTTTTTCACCAACCTAATCGTATGCACATTTTGCCATTGAACTCCTTGCTGGATTGACTTTGCTTTGGACAAGTTTTTTCAACCAAAAACGAATAAGGAATGACTTTATACAACATAGGAGAAGGTTTTCTAGGCCAAAAGTAGTTCCCTAAATTTGAATTTTAACCTTGTTTCTTTATCTAGGTGCTAAGCATTTGGGAAGGAACAACCAATGTGCTCTCTATGGATGTGCTGAGATCAATAATGAAAACTAACGGAGAGGTTAATATATTTCTGTACACGTTCTAGCTGCAGTAAAAATTGCAGAAGGGTGACCCACGAATCTAACAAATATGCTTAACCGAGCTTAACAAGTGAAGGTCTATTTTGTAGGCTGATTTCTCTATATGTATCCTGAGTTGTTACTCGTATGGAGTTTGATAAACACATTCAAAGCATTATTGGAGAAACCAAATGATTACGTTTACTCAGATTGAGTATCGCTCAAAAACGTATGAAGAAAGACTCTTGGTAATATTCATTTCTGAGAACGCGTTTTTTGTCTATTGATTTGAGGGACCTTCTCAGAACTAAATGTTACATGGAAGATTAATATATTACACTCTGAGCAGTTTCATATTTTTTGAGAAATTTGGTTAAAGTTGATTTCTTTAAATGTGCCAAAAAATTGATTTGGATTGTAATATTGAGATGGTCTAGGAGAGTTTGACCACATTGGAGTTTTCAATCTAAATTTAAAAATAATGGAAGGTTTCAAAGACTTTTTAATATTTGTTTTTGTTAACAAACTTGTCCAAACAATGTAGCACCCTATTATCTTAATTCCAAATTTTTCATTTGGTAGATTTATTCTATTTGTTTACAACTTTGAATAAATAATGTTGTGTGTAATAAAACAGTATTCAATTTTGAAACGTCAGGGAACACAAGGCCCTTTTTTCGAGTGAATTTTCTTTAGTATGCGAAAAGAACACTATAAAACTTACAACTTTCACCGTCAATTTTTAAAGTTAAATGTCACACATTTACTCATTATAAATGTAGCCAAACCACGCAGAGCGTCGTTTAAAATTTAATGGCATTAACTAAGTGTGAGTGATGTGAGTGATGTAAAATACTCTTCTTTGGATTTGTTAATACATTCAAATAAAAAACACAATTAAGAAAATAATATAAATAGACCTATTCACAAATACATGAAAACGAGGTGTTCAAAGAAGAACTTGTTGTAATGCAACAAGTTCTACCTTGAGAAGCCAACACCTCGATTTCATGTATTTGTAAATAGTTTTATAGATAAACTACGCATATGAATGTGTGGAGATGTATGGGGCCATATAACTACATATGCGAACAGTGTATTGCTGTATAAGGTAAAACACCATCTATGCGTGGAGATGTATGGGGCCATATAACTACATATGCGAACAGTGTATTGCTGTATAAGGTAACACACCATCTATGCGTGAAGATGTATGGGGTCATATAACTACATATACGAACAGTGTATTGCTGTATAAGGTAAAACACCATCTATGCGTGGAGATATATGGGGCCATATAACTACATATGCGAACAGTGTATTGCTGTATAAGGTAACACACCATCTATGTGTGAAGATGTATGGGGCCATATAACTACATATGCGAACGGTGTATTGCTGTATAAGGGTAAAACACCATCTATGTGTGAAGATGTATGGGGCCATATAACTACATATGCGAACAGTGTATTGCTGTATAAGGTAATACACTGTCTATGTGTGGAGATGTATGGGGTCGTACAACTACATATGCGAACAGTGTATTGCTGTATAAGGTAATACACTGTCTATGTGTGGAGATGTATGAGGCCGTATAACTACGTATAAGAACAGTGTATTGCTGTATACGGTAATACACAGTCTATGTGTGAAGATGTATGAGGCCATATAACTACGTATAAGAACAGTGTATTGCTGTATACGGTAATACACCATCTATGTGTGGAGATGTATGGGGTCATATAACTACGTATAAGAACAGTGTATTGCTGTATACGGTAACACACCATCTATGTGTGGAGATGTATGGGGCCATATTCAGTAGTCTTTTATGCTGTGTTATGTCACATATTACTTACTTTTAGGTGTTGAACGCATACTTTAAAGATGCATTAAGCCTCCTTTCATATAAGCATAACAGTAATAATATATTAAATCAAACTCACCAAACACTTACCAAAGCAACTCAAGACCTGCAACGATTTTCTCAAATATGCAGTACCAAAGATGAGAGTTATTTAACGTCTGCTGCTAGGGATTATTCATATTCACTGGCAAGAACTTACATAGGTACAGCAAAGTATGATAGATTACTGAATATGACCATATATGGCAATACATATTCTGTATATGGAGCTATATATGTCCATATTGAGTTTATCATGTTGTGAGGTTTGTTTTGTATCTCTTCGATTTTTAGCCCGCCAAACGAAGTTTGGATGGGCTATTGCTCTCACTTTTCGGCGTCGGCGTCCCGCTTATCTTAATAGACCTAGTTCTCGAAGGGTTAGCATTTTGAAATTCGGTACCAGCATTCATGGCAATATTCTAGAAGGGGTCACCAAAGATTTTTCGATTTCGTCCACTCGGTCCCCAGTTTTGGGCAAAAAGGGTCCAAATTGCATTTTCAGGCCAATGAACCGAAAAGGTGTGGTACTGTCCTGAAATTTGGTTATGGCATTCTAGGCAGTATTATGAGACCACTTAAATCGTCAACCTGGGACCGAGTATCGGCAAAAAAGGGATTTTTTTCAAAAAATTTGAATTCGATGAGGTTTTGACCACATTCATCTAAATAATATGCTAAAATGATAAAGGAGAAGTGGAGACTTAGAAGACATTTTTTGACCCTTTGATTCTCTATGAGACTTTGACCATGAAAATTTTTGGCTGACACTTTGTATGATGGGGAAGCTTCTTCCTCAATTTTTTGAGATGATAAGTGATCATTTTTTATGAAAAATAATTTTTGCATTTTTTAAAATTTCAAAAATTGAAGTCTCCATTTTGAAATTTTGAGATAACTACAAATTTTATATCCATTTAGTTTATTATTAATAAATGATTAGTAATTAGTAATATAATGACAATACACAATTCAACATAGGAAGATATTTTTAATAAAATAATCTTATAAAAATATAATGACTCCCAAATCAAATTAGTAATATTTTAATGACAATACACAATTTGACTGGAAGAAGATTTTATAATAAAAGAATCTTAACAAGATAATGAATAATAAAGAAAATATTTTCTTCTTTCATTGTTCTATTCTATAGTGCTTTATAACATTATCTAGTAAAAACCATGGATTTATAAAACTTATAGTAATAAGCTAGCAAAAAGCATCCTATGTATGTATACACTTAAAATATATTAAGTGTAAGTACATAAGTACATTTAAAACAAAATGCACCAAGTTAAAATGAAATGATGTGTAATGATGTATGATATATAATTTGTGTATACAATTCTTATCCACTGTGGAGAAGTTATTTTTGAGCATTGCTTCCAGGCTATAAAGACTCAATAAAGACTCCATAATGTGTGTATGCAAATACGTGGTTAGGTTTAACTTTCAGTTGGTTTGGTGGGCTCATTTGATTAAACATATTGTGATGTTGTTTTTTACGTAGTTTTTGAAGTGTGAGTATTATAATGTTTTCGACTTCGTTTTTTATGATAATTTTTGACGTCCTTTATTTGAAAATTCTGCATAGCTTTTTAAGCATATTGCGACGTCGGTTTTTATGTAGTTTCAGAATTACCTTTTTTTACGAGGACGATTTTTGTACATATAGTGTCATCATTTTTTACCTAATATCAAATATAAAGTACGAAATTCTCCTATTCTTAGCAACGTTTTTTACACTAATTTTGGGTGTCATTTTCTACGTATTATTGCAAAGTACTTTATTACATAATATCAGACGTCAAATGCAAAAATATAATTCTATAATACGCTAATTTCAGGAATAATTTTCTATGGATAATGTGACTTCATTTCTTGCATAATATCGGGCGTCAAATACAAAAATATAGTTCTTTATGAAATATAGTGCGAATTACATAATTCTTGCTTTGCGTTCACTCTGCCAAAGTATTAATTGAATTTCAATCGAACGCCAATCGAAGGGATCAATGTCAATCGAACCAATCGACATTTCACATTTATATTTAGCTAAATATGACAGTTTCACCGTAGCCAGAAAATCACAGTTTTTAGTCAGTGGACACAGAATGTTGGTTGTCTAAGCTATTTTCTGCAACTTACTCAGGTTAAATAGCATGGACAAACTAACTTTGTGGATAGGTAGGCATTTACAAGAGGATTGTCAAGGAAGATTTGACCAGGACTATGGCGATTTTATCCCACTTATGTACAAGGTGGAATTGTGAATCCCAAAATGATGTATACCTATTTCGCAAGTAGTGTAAAGTTTTCCATTAAAGTGTGAATCTAGAACTGAGATATGTAATAATTGCATTTCTTAGAATTATCAGAAATTGATAATCAAGGACAAAGTAGTTTAGTAGCTGGATCATTCTTGAGCTAACATTTTAAAGAGTGTGTAGAGTATCTGAGATTTTATTGTTCTTGTTTGTTTATATATTTTAGTGGCAAATACTGGTACAAAATGAGTTCCAATATTTCAGGTTAGTTTTCTTTCTATTATTCTATTATGATTGATACATACTAGTGTTTGTAGGTATTGAGGAAGTGCATGTCACAATTTTTCTGGGGGGTCCTAAACTATTTTGCTGTTAAAGGAAGCTTAAATGGTCAAACAATCGAGTGTAGATAAAAGCAATTAGCTAGTAGAAAATCCTGATAAGTAAGCACTATTAGGTTAAAAAGTGTCAGATTAGGAAAATTGGCGTCAGACGTTGATCTGACTTTTTCTGACACTTTACTGACATTTTCTGACATTAAACATTGTTTTCTCTGACACTTTCGAAC
>JAULBZ010008393.1:0-10746 GCA_032360805.1 Neoturris breviconis | reverse complement strand
TTAATTTTTTGATATTAAATATATAACGATAAAGGATGAATAGCCAAATGTAATTTTGGATAAGCCTTGGAAATATACTTTAATTACTTACTTACTTACTTGTATGCTACTGACAGGCGTAGGGAAAGATACTACTACATTATATTCGACGTCACAATAGTTCATGACGTCAAATTACTATTGGAGATATTTCAGTTATCTTCTTGAGTTGAAGCAGAAAAGACGTATATTTGATATATTTGACATCAGGGTATTTGACCCAAATGTAAAAACAATACCTTAAACAGTGTTATGCCAAGAACGAAATAAAAAAGAAACGCCAATATAATGACAGAGTCCTTCGAGTGGAACACGATAGTTTCTCTTCATTAGTTTTCATTATCAACGGCGGCATGGTGAATGAATGTAATATGTTTCACGCTAGATTATCTGAATTGTTATCTGCAAGAGAAAATCTGATTGGGTTTAGTATAGCCTGTACTACGAACTCGACGTCTGGCGAGAAAACGCGGCGAAGTTTGTCGCGGGGAGGGTCTGCGGAACAGGCTAGGTTTAGTACAGTCATGGTTAAAAACTAAAATTAATTTCGTACTTCTCCGATCAATTTTGTTATGCCAAAAAGGTTCACGATCAATTAAACGCATAATCCCAGAAGTAGATGATATCGAAATTGCAGAACAAGTTGGAAAACGTCACGCAAGCAACACATTCACGATATAACATTTCGTCTAATTCTCTCGTTTTCTTTTTCACTTTGAACATGTGGTATCTTGTTTCCAATATCGTTTAACTTTTTTTCTAAAACGTCTTGTAAATATATATTTTGATTTTTAACGGATGTTAACTCTCTTAGAATGTTAGCATCCGTTAAAAATCAAGATATATATTTGCAAGACGTTTTTGAAAAAAAGTTAAACGATATTGGAAATATGATATCACATGTTCAAAGTGAAAAAGAAAACGAAAGAATGATAAAAAAAAATTAATATCAAGAAGGTAGACTAAAATTTACTTATCAACACTTTGCTACTTTGTCTTCATAATTTGATTAGATCTCTACCGAGTACGTCCCGTATATCTCCAAATTTGGAATATGCATTGCCATATATGGTAATATATGGAGATGTATTCGGTAGTCTTTCGCGCTGTGTGACGTCTATGAATATCTACTTAGATAATCTGAGAGGTTTTTCTAGTAAGTAAAAACTTGTTTAAGGACAATAATAAAGATGCCAGAACAATGTTAAGCGTTGTTATAGCGTCTTTACTACTACTACTTCATTTTGGACAAGTTTTTGCCAGATATAATTTGGTGATAGGACATGGGTTAAAGCTTGTACTCTATTTTTTTTTCACTTCACTTCATCGTTTTGAGGTCGACGTATTTCTGCAATGGCTTCCGAAGATGGCGGACGCTTTTAATAACGGTAATTAATTGTAGCAAAATATTTAACAAAAATTATCAATCTTTGAAGCAAAAGTATTTCGACCTATTTCAAGATTTGCTTAAAAACATTGCTAAGCATGGATACTACAATAAGAAACTCCGTTAGCAAAAAAACTCTCAAAAATATCGACGTCCGAAGCAACGAATATACTCAACAATTCACCTGCAACGACTGTGAAAAAAATCGTAAAACGTTCTGGTGGCTTAAAGAACCATCAACGATCATGAGGTTCTCGATCTCCATTTACAAAGCTTGACCAATTTGAGCGAAATCGACTTAAATCTTGTTTCATATGAATCAAAGTTACATGTCACCAATCAATAAATAACTTTATTTTTATGAATAATATCTTTGAACAACGTCAGCAGCATTCTAGCTGCATTTCTGTTATTTTTTCAACTATGTTATAATATTTGCCTTATTAGAATATTACAACGTAGCTGAGGATAGCTACTCTTGTTCAGCGGCAGCCTTTCGCTATATAAACAGGCTATTTATGTAAATCTACTATCACCCAGTACTGGGAAATACAAGTTTATCGGGAAAAAAATAATTCCGACGTTACCAAGATATTGCGTATCTGCCTGCTGTTGTGCTCAGGATCAGCAGAATATATCAAACAGATTACAGGAAGTCTGATCAACATCATTTCCTATCATTAGCCTGTTCCACAAACTCGACGTCGTATCTTCTTCTTTTGCACCTTGCTGTTGGCGCCGTTTCGATATAATTTTTCTCGTGAATGCATGAAGTGAATTGTTTCATTGTTATTATTTCAATATTTCAACAAAAAAAAAAAAAAATGAGTGTAGGCCAATAAGTATGATAAGTCGTCTGTGCCATATACTTTTGTCGTAAAATCCGTTTCTGATTTTTCAAAAAAAAAAAAGAAAGCATATCCAGGCTAAAACCTATTTGTTTGCATTTTTTTTTGTCCGCTTATTTTTTTTTTTTTTGTTTGTCTGCATAATATATTTGTTTGTCCGCATTCAACTTCGTTCCCAGGGTTTCTTGTCTTTTAAAAATACTATGGCTGGTTGTTCCGCATTTTTTTGTTTTTCGTCTGCATATTTTATTCCTCTGCGTTTTTTGTTCGTATATTTTATTTTCTTGTCTGTATATTTAATTTTTTGTTCACATTGGACACCAACCTCGATCCCAGGGCTTCTTCTCTCTTGACGTCTAAATTTTTGAGAACGTCTTCAGTTAAAAAGAGAAGAAGCGCTGGGATCGAGGTTGATTGGACACTTCTCGGCCACCGTACAACTCCTTTTAAAAATTTGTGAAATTCATTATTTTTCAACCTTAGACATAACAGAGTTTTCTGTAAATAATATTTAATGAGCTTGAAAATGTGAAAAGAATTCACGAATCATGTCGTTTAAACTGGAAAATATTGTATATTAAATTATATTAAATAAACATAAACAAGAAAGACCTCCGTCTTGAACATCTGCATTCTTCTACTCTACTACTTCTACATAACTCGAAATAAGAGAGAAAAGTCAGCAAGATACACTACACTGAGAGCATTTTTGTATTTTAAATAGGAGGAGTCAAAACTCTTGTTTCTCTTGATTTTATAGTAATTGATCAACCTCGTTTCCAGGGCTTCTTCTCTCTTGACGTTTAACGCTATAGCGTTAAACGTCAAGAGAGAAGAAGCCCTGGGAACGAGGTTGGTAATTGATAATAAAAACGAATTTTGCATTTAAACAGATGTTTAATCTGGTTTGACACATACACAATTCCAAATTTTATCGTAGTTTGTTGTGTTTTTTGTTACAAGACACTCATCAGCAATGAAGAAGAACGAAGCTCAAGTTTCACTGTGCTACGAGTAGTAGTTTAACTCTTTCATACAATTCTCTTTTTTTAGTTTTAGTTTAGTGTTTTAGATATCAAGCGTCTCTTTTTAAAAAATAAATTTTTTGTTTAATACGGCACTTAAAGACTAGAGATTGGTAAAAATTCGACAATATGATTAAGTGCCGTTTTAAACAAATTCGTTGTTTTTAAAAACGTTTTTCCATAATGACACCTTTATTCCAGTTTCAGACTCAAATAAGTTGCTGATGAAGGCATAAATCGTGATAAAACGAATTTTGAAAACTGAAATTTTGTGCATATGCTCTAATAATGTAATGCTGTTCACAACGTCAAGCGAGAAGAAGCCCTGGGATCGAGGTTGATGCTGTTCACACACAATCATATATTACAAGATATGTTATGACTACGTCAGCAAATTATTTGGGACTAGAATCAAAGTGCCATTATGGAGAAAAAATGTTTGTGTTTGTGATAATATCTAATTTGTTTCTATAAAGTATTAAGCATTTTTCTGCACTGTTTCCAAAGTTATGAAGAAATTGTTTGTGTCAGCAATTTTCAAACCTTCTTATGACATCATAATTTGTGATGTCATAGGTAAGTCTCAATTTCTTAAAATTACACCATATTTCTTCTTTTAAACGCCACGACGTTTATTTTTTAAAAGGCTTAGGGATGCGACGTTTAAAAGAGGGAGGCGTTTATTTCAAAGTGAAGGTGTTTGTTTATTATAGACTTTCAATAACATGACAATGACATTGTATGGGAAATGGTTAGTCTGCTTTAATTAAAACACAACTGTTTTGGCAAGAGGCTATAAACCTGCTGGTCATCACTGTGGAGGGGAAATATCTCTCCTCTACATGTGATGACCAGCAGGTATTATTATTTTTTTTAATTTAAATTTTTCCCCCCCTCTACATGCTACAACATATTAAAAATTAATTTAAGATCTATTCACAAATACAGAAAAAGTGCATAAAAAGGATGCATTGCAACAAGAGCGGAGCGCGGTAATGAAAAATAGTAGAATCTTTTTAAGCCGAACTAACGATTATTAATGGCTTGCTAGTCTAATTTTTCTGAGTTTGAAAATGTATATTTAGGAGAAATTTCTAAATGTTAACCTCGTTCCTAGAGCTTCTTGCTTTTTCGAAAAGGCAAGAATCCTTGGGAACGAGGTTGCCTTAATGTTAGTAAGTATCGTTGTGACTGTTACTGATAGATATCCATCTGCAGCAACGGGTAAGACAAATAGTAATCAAAGATATAGTATTGAAAGTAGCCCACCAAACCAAGTGAATATTAAACCTAAGCACAAAATTTGGTTTACATACACACATTATACAGTGTTTGAAATATGTTTTTATTAAGAGGGTATAAAGTTTCAGGTCAAACAATTGAAACACCTATCAAGGTAAAATTTCATATCATAGTCTGAAACAATGCTCAAACATCACTCCTCCACAGTGGATATGAATTGCATACACACATTATACATCATGGCATTAGTACGCACCAAAGTAAAATAGAGAATACTACTATTATGGTTATAGTATTAGTTAAAGGTATACATTTATTATTATCTATAGCATAGGATACACTTTGATTATACATGTAGGCAATAATAAAAACCATGCATTTATTTTAAATTTACTTATAAAAGTTATAATTAAAAATTAAACTTACTCTATTAAGTTAATAATTAATAAAACATTGAAAAAAGGGTGGTTGTCATCATCTGTTATTAAATTAAGAAGAAAAAAAGAATAATAAAATAGAAGATTACGTATTCATTAAAATTGTCATTATATATCTAATTTGCATAGTAGTTAAAAATGTTATAAAAACCAACATACACTCATGGTAGTAATTAAATGTTTTACGAACTTAAAGTGAATACACATTAATATACATTAGTATTTACTTCCAAATTGAAGAAGGAAGCTTCCCAAAATCAAAATGGAGACTTAAATTCCTAAAGTTAAGTTAAATTCCTGAAGAAGCTTCCCCAACATACAAAATATCTGTAAAAAAACATTCATGGTCAAAGTCTCATAGAAAATTAAATTGTCAAAAGTCTTTAATTATCCCCTTATCATTTGGGTATGATATTGCATAACCAAAATTTGAATGTAGTGAAATCCTCATAGAAATCAAATCTTCAAACATTTTCTACTAAGTCTCTACTTTTGAAAAAATCCCTTTTTTGCCGATACTTTATCCCAAATTGACGAAATTGAAAATAATTTGTTCAGCGGTCTCGTAATATTGCGTAGATTGCCATAACCAAATTTAAGGACGATACTACACCTTTTCGGTACAATGTGGACCCTCTTTGCCCAAAACTCAGGACTTACTGGACGAAATAAAAAAATTATTGGCGAGCCCTTCCAGAATATTGCCACGAATGCTGGTACCGAATTTCAAAACCCTAGCACTTCGGAAACATCGCATATTAAGAAAAGCGAGACGACGACGCCGCAAAGTGCTTGCAATATCCCATCAAAACTTTGTTTGGTGGGCTAAAAACGGGAAAATCGGATTATATTTTAACTACGTCATTTCGTTGTGATTTAAAGACTAAAAAATAATCTATCTTTTAATCGTTAATACAAATGCAGTATTCCGAATAAGAACGAATAATCACTGCAGATGAGAGTAGTTTCAGCGTATAAAGCTAAAATATCTCCTCCACAGTGATTATTTGCTTTAGTTTCGAATAATGAAATGTTTCATTCTAAACTTATCGTAGCGGCCAACCTCAAGCAAAGCAATGTATATATAGGGGATGTGTTATAGATTATAGATAACGTGAAAAGGATGCTGCACTGCAGTGTTGTCTTCTGTAACATTTGTGACTGTAATATGTGTTTTTAAACTATTCAAATCATATTCTTAATTCATTTCTCAAGTACTCTTGTGGGTCATATTTCTGAAACCAATTTTTAGATAGAGTTTCAGAAAAGTTCATCATGTAGCAAAATTCATCAAAACAAAAATAAGAATGTATTATGATTATTGATTCTAAATTTTTTTTTTTTTTATAGATATTTACGATCAGTGGACAAAAACTTGTTCAAAGTCAGCGGTACAGACGCTGTTGTTCTAACGTTTTTACTGCGGACTTTGAACAAGTTTTTGCTAACCGGGTTAATATTTTAGATAGTTCATTTAGATAAAAATATAGTTTTTTACATAACAGTCGCGAAAATAAATTGTGAGAGGAGAGAAAGATTGAACAAAAACATGAATATAAAGATTTTGATGTTGTTGTTTTTAATGTTTGAGTTTGCAAGAGAGGAAGAATTCGAACTAACTAAACTTGAAGATTTCTGTGCTATTTTTGATATTGACATTACAAATTGTACATGTGAGGATGAAGAAATTCGTTCAATACTTGCTAACATGCCTCATATCTGCGAGAAAGAAAAACAAATCACACTCAACAACGAGACAGAGGTTATTCTTATATATGAAGCAACGTATTCACGTATTTACGCAAGTGTTGTTTTAGTCGTATCTACAGTTGCCATTGTTGGAAATATTCTAGTTATTTTAGTTGCCATAAGCAATCGAAAAACATTAATTACGTATCAAAAATTTATTTTACAGTTGGCTTTGTGGGACTTATTATTCGCCATTTTGCAACTGATATCGTGTGTACACTTATTTTGGACAAACAGGTGGATTTATGGCAATGTCATGTGTAAGATTCTACAAAGTGCACTAACATTAGGATCTATGATTGCGATTGGTTTAATTTTTATTATAACAATAGAAAGATATATTGGAGTTGTTCATCCGTTCTATTGGAGAAGTAGTACAACGAAATGGTGTAATATTTTATCCATTTGTAACATCGTAGTTGGATTGGCTAGTATTATACCACGTGTTTTGTATCTACAGGTCACAGACGACTCACAGTGTTCGGATATCATGCCATCATATAACAGTAATGTTATATATCAAATATATATAATGGTTGTCTACTTTGCTCTGCCACTTATTTTGATGGCTTACTTTCATTGCAGCATATTGTATACATTGCGGAATAAACGTTTCATAAGACCATCTCAAGTTGACCTTCATACGAAAAATATGAACAAACGAATTACATATGTGTTAATTGCAGTGGTGGTAGCATTTGCTTTACTGATACTCCCTAACAGAGCTATCGTGTTATATTTTGCTTACTTCAGTGATAACATAGATGAAGATAGTTATGCAGTTCTTTCATTCTTAGCCTTGTTACCATATGCATTCCATGTTGCAGTCAATCCTATCCTATATAGTATAATCGATACTAATTGGAGAAAACAAGCTGTACAATTCTTGAAGAAGAAATGTGGTAGACATTCAGAAGATAGAAAAAACTTTCTTTTGACACCATCGCAAAGTTATACGACTGAAACTAGACTGCGAACTTATAGCATACCCAATAGATTAGATTTACAGCTAAGAGGAACAAACTATGATGCGCAATCAACCGGAAATACCTTCTTGTTAACAAGTAATCCGGACAGAGAAACTGTCCTTTAAACAAATGTATCTAAAACAGAATCATTGTTTTGACCACAGCATTAAATACTATGAATACTGACCCGTATAACTCCGGTATTAGGACCGTGCATTGCCGAATACGGAGTTATACAGGTCCGCTGTGGTCCGTTGATAATACGTAAGGTGCTGATGAAATATATATATAAAAAGTGTTGGAAAATGATCCCTGCCGGTACACGACGTTGTAACAACGTCAAAACGACGTCAAAGATTATTTTACAACGCATCAAAACGGCAACACCCAGAAAAAGTGTGAAAACATTACTTGTAGTATATTTCAGTCAAACATATACGGTACACAATAACGATTATTGTAATAAAAAGTAAAAAATGGTTTTTTCATGAGAAATTTCATCCAAAGATATAAACGTTTATTTTGACTGCGTTTTGTTATAGATACACGAAAATAGATCTATGTATATCTATGGTTTACCACGTAAAGCAAAGGAGGTGTAAAATTTGTCCAATTGTGCTGCTAA
This sequence comes from Neoturris breviconis, assembly GCA_032360805.1. Classification (NCBI taxonomy): domain Eukaryota; kingdom Metazoa; phylum Cnidaria; class Hydrozoa; order Anthoathecata; family Pandeidae; genus Neoturris; species Neoturris breviconis. The sequence continues at coordinate 2,426 of JAULBZ010008393.1, read as the reverse complement.
TATGTTAAATATTTTGAAGTCTGTTGGTTGATTCCTTTAAACGTACTGGACAGTCAAAATTGTCAAACAAATAAGAACCACTGAATCGATATATTACGAATATAAAAAAAGCAATTTTAAAAGCAGATTGTTTTCTTTTATTACTGTATGGTGACCCTGAAATTAAAATAATATAACTCAATGCAACCTCGTTCCCAAAGCTATTTGCCTCTCTTGGGTTAATTGCATATTCATGTCGACTTTGCGTATTAATAGAGACTATCAGCGCTGGATACGAGTATGTAACTCAATGGACACGCAACAGATCAACGTCGAAACAACGTCAGGTCTGCTGGAAAGGAACTACTTTGCGTAGCCTGTTCCAAAACTCAACCCTGGGGGCCTGAAGGAACATTGACGTCATTCTATGAGGTGAGAGGCTATGAAAGAAAAGGCAATCTCGTTCCTAGGGCTTCTTACCTTTTCGGAGTACAGAAGAGAGGCAAAAAAGCAACCTCGTTCCCAGGGCTTCTTTCCGCTTTTTGACGTTTCTTCTTCGCGCTGTCTCTGCCGTCAAAAAGCGGAAAGAAGCCCTGGGAACGAGGTTGGCAAAAAAGTGAAAAGGCAAAAAGAACAAAGTTGGAAGAAAAGGCTATTTTTCGTATGAATTAAGTGATAATTGCGAAATGATAATTGCGAAAATTCCTTCAACAAAATGCAAAACTGTCACATATATGATTTGCGTGGAAGGACATTTCTTACACCAAGGAACCTTCTTGCTTAGGTCGCATAGAGAAGGGAGTACCAGTGAATATCCGTTGATTTGAATGCACGTTAATTCGAACTTTCACTAATTCAAACAAATTTCTTATCCTCTTGAGTGCTTCCTGTGGAAATTTCGTTCGTTAATTTAAAGTCTGATAATTTTCGCTAATTCGAACAAATTATGAATCACCATGTCTCTAATTTGAACTCAAAGGGAGATTATAGAAAAAATGAAACATTTATATATCTTATTTCATCCCAGCCGGCAAAAAACTACTCAAAGTCAGCAAAACGTTGTTCTAATGTTATTTTGCTGACTTTAAACAGATTTTTGCTGGCTGAGACAGGTTAGGCAAAAGTCTTTCTCATTGGATCTTTCTTCCAAGTGTAGTATACATGAAAAATACTTTCAGTATTTCAGTTAATTCATTGATTACCTGTCGGCATGGAGAAGAAATACGTCGAACCCTCAACATTTTTTCAACTAATTATTATTTTTATTTTTTTTTGTAAACATTCGATTCAAAAAGGTATTTAAAAATGCAAACAGAAGAAGCTTGAATTTTACAGTTTCAGGAGAATCAAGGAAAAAAAACAATCTTTATCAACAAAACACAAGAGTTTTCTTGAGGTATTTACAAACTTGAGTATGCGCAAAGATGTTCATTTCGGGTGATTTCTGTTTACTTGATATATCGACCCCCGGAATGAAATTTCGTTTCGCTCACAGCATGTGAACACTTATAAAGACATGACCAGAGACAGAAATGATAAAAATCTCATTTCGGGCGAAATGAAACTCTATGTAAGTAATAAAGCCGGTTATGGCGCGCAATAGTTATTCCGTGTAGTTTCAAATTATAACTTTTCTTTGCTAAGAACATTTTGTCTCGACTAGCTATTTCTATACTACCAGGAAGCTATATCTATATTTAGGTAGTACGGGCAATGTTTGTTATTTACATTCATGACTTTTAACAACAAGAATATAAAAAGTTTCCAAAGGAAGTCAATGTGATGTGTCAAGTTTTTGTAGTTTTTGCTCCGCAAAAATGATGATTCCAATATTAAACATGTGTGCTTGTACCCTCATGTGGTACTTATTTATCTTAGCAATCTTGGTTATAACTACGGTGAGTTGTAGTTTCACGAATTCCAATCCGGTTCAATCAAATCTCGCAGCTAAAAATATATTGCATCACCCCTTCCCGGCCGCGGCGGAAGTTTAGTTTATTTCGTTTTAGCCAATATTAAATATTCAGAAGTTTGTCTATTTACATTGACCTATCCTGGCACAAACAGACTGATAAATCCTGCTTAATGGCCAATTGGTCGCTAGGCACTGCTGTTTCAGGCGGACCAGACCTATTTTCAGAGCGATTTTTTCACAAGCCATCACAAATTAGTAATTATCTCAAAAAGTAAGTAATATTTTTTAATGGGGTGAAAAGCAAATGAAAGGTGAACAAATTATCTTTTTAATGATACATAATATGTTAGGTGAGATTCGGACAGAGCGTCCGAATTATCAAACTTAAAAAAAAAAAAATACAAAAAAGAAAGAAAAAGTTTTGGCAAAATAAAAAAAAAGTAAGGCGATGAGGGTAGCGTATCATTGTCTAATTCCGGATACTTTTTATTCCGGACAGTTTGTTTATCATCCATTTTCTCGCTGTAGGCCA
>JAULBZ010008392.1:0-10747 GCA_032360805.1 Neoturris breviconis | reverse complement strand
TGATAAAAGTGTAATATCTGAAAAATTTCAACCAAAAGAACGAGTTAGCAGGAAGCATGGCTTTCAACTCCATGATCATACGGCAAAGGATGGTGTGAGAGGAATCCAAAGCAATTCATTCTATTACCGCTCAGTGCATGAATGGAACAATCTTCCGAGCAAGATTGTCATTGCAAAGGATATGAATGCATTCAAGAACATGCTGGACGAACACTGGGAACACGACCCATGGAAATTCAATGACGAAGGATAATTCGATCGATTCTTAGAGGCTGAATTGAGCCTGCGAATTGTATACCTTAATTATTACCTTAATTATTATTATAAAACTAGCTACAACTTTATGTAGTCATACAGAAAAGCGATGAAGTTTGGCTGAACAAAATGGCTAGCATAAATAATACAATCTTTGGATGTAACCAATCTTTTACATATGTGGGAGGGGGGTCATTTCTATGTCGAGAGTGTGCTTTATTTGTCGACTCACATGTGTTATATGTCCGAAAGCAGCCAACGGAGGTGTTTTCAAAAATAGGTGTTCTGAGGGGGTATACCGGCTAGGAATTAGACCTGTTTTTAGGTTCCAGAAAACAAGGCACAGCTGGAGATTTTGACCTGTTCTTTCACTTTTGATCATCTCCGGGATGGGAAAATGATCTGTTCTGAGCTGGCTGTCTCAGCTAGGGAAATTGAAAGAAGCTCTGGCTGGGAAATTAATCTGTTCTGAGCTGGCTGTCTCAGCTGGGGAAATCGAAGAAGCTCTGGCTGGGAAAATGATCTGTTCTGAGCTGGTTGTCTCAGCTGGGAAATCAAGAAGCTCTGACTGGGAATAAATCAATTCTGTATTGAGCTGGGAATAGAGGTGTTTCTATGACAAAAATGAAAATTGTTTAGGGGGAGTCTTGTGTAGCTGGAAAAACGAGCTGTTAAGCACCCATTCTTGCTTAGCTAGGAAAACGAGCTGTTCTGAAAAGCATGTGTTTAACAATAAAAAGTCAGAATTGTATCTTAGCTAGAGAATAAGAACACCTATTTCTCAGAACACCTCCCATTGGCTGCTTCTGGATGTTCCTGTATCTACACAGTTTCTAAACCCATTGTTTCTAAAAATCATAGATAGCCTCCAAAAATTAGCTTGCAAAATTAGGACCTGAAGCACGACGTCGGTAGTGTCTAAAAGCTACAGAAAATACAGGCAAATACTTTTTTACATAGGCTTAGAGAGCTATAACAAGCTTTGTGGGTGTCTATAAGCTACCTATCTAAACGATCTGTCACACACCCACTTTCACTTTCGCAACCTAAAATGGGTATAACGTAAACATGTCATGATAAATTTTACGGTAGACGACATATGTAAATAAAGTATTCGTGTTAATAAGTTCACCTCCCATTCTGCATAAATTATTTTTTTTATTGTTTCTATCATTGATCTTTTGTTCATTTGATCGCATAATTTTACTAAAACAATAGGCAAGCACGTCTGGTCGTGTCCATTTAAAAATTTAAAGTGCAATGTTTTGAAAAAAAAATCGCCAAGGCAGGCACGACGTTTAGTTCACAAGAAGAAGAGGAAAGGAAGTTTTAAATACTTGTATTTTATATTTCGATTTCTCTTATGATTATATTATTTCATGCGAGAATAGTTTGCTTATCAAATGGATAAATCAGAAGAGAAAACTTTCCAATGTCCTCCGCGACCAGAACGAAGAAAACTTAGAAGACCTCACCACGAGAAAGAGTACGACCGAGATAGAAAACCTTCAAAAAATGTGTGTCGTAAGTTAAACTTTGACGATGAAAATAACAGTGAAAGTACCTCCAAGAATTCTACTGAAAATTTTCACGTTGATTTGGAGAACCTACTAAACCAGAGTATAGAAGAAAACCGAAAAAGATGCATTGAAAAATACAACTTTGATCCAACCCTAGAAAAACCTTTGGAAGGGAGATATGAGTGGGAAAAAGTAGAAACAAAAGACAAGAAAGTATCGTCATCGTAAAAACATTTGAAAGTCAATATTTTTAAAATGTTAGCTTTTCAGCATGTCACAGGACGTTAAATTAAAATAAATAATAAGATTTTTATGATGAGCTAAGTTGTCACAACATAGTAAGATATAGTAATATTAAAAGACAAATTAATTAAGTTCAATGGTCTTAAATATCATTTGTTGAAACTAAAGCCTGGAAATTGGTAAGTTTTAAAGTAACATTTCAAAACGAGCGATCTTGAAATTTTGTCAAAAACTCCTAAAGTTTTGGCAGACTGATTCCCTAATTCTCTTATCCCTTTGTTTTCCTATTTCCTAATAATATTGAACCAATCAACATTGAATTATAAAACTAGAAAATTGAATGTAAACAAAGATAGCTGTGTAACCCAAACAGTTTGGCTTTATCAGTGGCTACTGTTTCGGTAATTAAATTTTGCTAAAAATACTTAGGTGGAGGGTGATAACATCGAAATAAGAGTAAATAATCACTCTGGAGGAAAGATTTTATGGCTTCAAGCTTTCTAGCCTGGAACAAAAATCACACCTCCGTAGTTAACTCAATACAACTCATAGCTATCATACTGTACCACTATCACAAACAAGAGCACGAGTTTAGCATCTGCAAAGTACTTGTCAACACTGCTACAAAGGAACATCTCAGTTACAATCATTCACAGCGTGAATGACTGTCAGTTACATAAACCACCCTTATACGACCGTGTGTCGACCTCGATCTTAGCGCTTCTCCCCTCAAACGCTAAGAGAATGGAATTGAAGCTGGGACGTGTGTGTGCCTATTAAGGATTGATTTTCATTGGGCGGAAAATTCCGTGCGAAAGCCAAAAGAAGACATTTCATTGGTTGAAATTCACATCACAAAAAGTACAATGTCAATTTCTACCAGTTGGAATTTCCCGCCTAATGGAACGTATTTGTAAATTATTCGTAACTGTCTTTTCACGCAGTGTTGGAAGCAAAGTCAAGACTGTGTGAACTTGCTTATTAAGCAAACACTTGTTCAAAATTCGCAGTAAAGACGATAGGATGATGTTGAAAACATTCTTCTAGCGACTTTACCTCGCACTTTAAGCAAACCTTTGCTCACTGAGCAGTGCTCTTGTCGGCAGCTTTACTCGCATCTTAACCACGAATAAAAGTACTTAAAAATAGGTTCGTGGCATCTTTTTTCTCGTTATTTTTTAAATCATTTTAATTTGTGTGTTATAGCACTTCTTTATTTTTACACACGCTTATCGCGTTAATCACCTAAACAGGGCGTAATTTAACCTACGCCCTGTTTAACTAAGTAAAATTTGTTTTAGAATTTTAAACAACTACTAATGTATTACCGTAGCAGTGCTCGAAGTAGAAGTAAATAACCGTAAATAATCACCGTGGAGGAGGTTATTTTTGAGCACAGCTTCAGGCTACAGAACCTGCAGCTGTGCTCGAAAATCCCTCCTCCACAGTGATTATTGTTATTTCAAGCACTATTAACTAACATTATATTTGGTCCTCAATGGGCACATTGTGGTCAAACGATGTCGAAATTTAAATTCCAACCGCAAAACAACCGTCTCCACAGGTAATATAGGAAAATTTTCAGTTTGGAATTGAAGAATACGACGACAGCTTTGCCACGATGTCCCTGCTGAGGAGATTTTATGTCATCTCAGATACTCGCTTTAGAGTATTGTGCGTAGACACTAACCTAACATTAAATTTATATATTGTTTCTTCACTAAAAGTTTCCTAAATTCTCACGTTTTCTTCTCCGTTCATCGTTTTTTCGCTCTCGCTTGTTGAGCCTCAGCGGAGGAGCGTGAATAAGAGATACAAACTCATTGTAATGAAATGGCGAAGGAACCAATCACTGTACTCACTTCACAAAATATCGTTTTCCCTTTTTAAGAACACACTGAAATTACGTTCGAACGTTTTGCTTAGTCAATAGGCAAATCTTGATATTCCTAGGATATACTGACATAAATTTTTGGCTTTGTATTTTCTACCGAATGGTTATTTCGCTCTATTTACAAGAGTTACTCGATGCCAATCTACCACAAGAAGCTTATTGGTAATTACTTTCCATTGGTAACTACTTTCTATGCACACTAAAGGCCGTTTTCCATTAGCGTAAAATTCCGCACGGAATAATCCAAATGAAGACATTCCATTGGTAGAAATTGACGTCACACATTTGGATACGCTAATGGAAATCCACCTTAATAATGGCTCGAATTTGGATTTCCTACGACGGTTAGCTACTGTTGGGAATTTCTTAAGGCTGTTTTTCACTAGGCGAATTCGTTTGCTCGAATTCGAAATGAAGTCATTACATTAGTTGAAAGCGACGTCACCCGTTAGGTGAATCCAAAATAATTCGAGCGAACGAGTTCGCCTAATGGAAACCAGCCTTTAACCTACGTTTATAGACCTTGATCTAATATCTTGAGCTAAACAAACGAAGGTGTATACCATAGCATTGGTCGAAATAACAGCAAATAATCACTGCGGAGGAGTGACTTTTTAGGCATGAAGCTATAGTTATTTGTTCGTATTTCGACTTATTGGCTACACATTTCCCGGTTCAGTCGAAGTTATATTTTATATAGATTTTATCCAATTTGTAAATAGATGAATTACGTTTCTAAAGGCGTGACTATTAATAGTAAAATTTTATTTATGCACATATATAGATTATATGTCTAATTTTAGCATTGAGAAATAACAACACTGGATATTGTAGATTTGTGTCATCATTACGTCAATATTACAACCTCGGTCCACCTCCAAAATGAGTTATGTCCCAAAGTCAATGTACTTATTTTCTAACGCACCATAAGCCTGAATATAACTGCCGGACATCACCTGTGGAGGAGAGTTTTTTAGTATAGTGTTCAGCTCTTAAGCTGAACACTATGCTTAAAAATACTCCTCCACAGGTGATATCCAGCAGTTATATTCAGGCTTTATAAAAATGAGCTAAATATTCAAATTATAAGTTGTTGATTCTCCATAACGTATCGTAAATTACCGTTTTACGCGCTTTTACAACGATTACTCGCCAAATGATCAATCACATAGAATATGTATTACCATATATGGTAATACAAAGTCCATTTTGAGATTTATCTTGGTTCGTATTCGATATTCTTTGCACGCTGTCCGTTTCGATTGTGTTTGCTACACAACGATCTTATTGGGCAGATTTCTGTAGTTAGGCTAATCGTCAACGCATCTTTAATGAACGAACGATGTATTTCCATCCAAGATTTATAACGGTATTATCACGTCTGTTTTTACTTTAGAATTGTTTAAACAAGATTATGTTTATATTTAGTTATGGGTTTTAACTGAAATACTATATCTATCTGTATAAACCGCAATAAGATGCGTCTGATAAACAATCCTTTAGCCTGTACGCGTTGTACTCCAATATTTATAAAGTTAGGCAAAAGATACGGATCAACGCAGCCTCGTTCCCAGGGCTACTTGCCTTTAAAGAACGAGGCTGGGATCAACGTTGAAACAACGCCAAAATTATTTTCAGTTAGTTCGGTGTTTATCCGAGATCTGTTTATCCGTGGGCTTGTGGAGATTAACCAAGTGGGCAAAAACCTGTTCGAAGTCAACAGCAAAGACACCAGAGCAACGTTGAAAACATCGTCCTAGCGTCTTACGTCTTTACTGCAGACTGTGAACAATTCTTTGCCAACTGGAAAGATACGGCATACATGTGCTAGTTTTTTTCCTGTTAAAGAGCTGTTAAGAAACAATAGCTTAGTTCATACCATAGATATACGAAAATATCTCTTTTCGTAACATAACATAGATGTAGAAATGTAACACGCAACATTATAATGTTTACAAGCACGCATTTTATGAGGTGCCGTTCATTTCAAAATTGCGACTTTTAGCGTGAACTAGGGCGGTACTGGATATACACCCTTATTTAGAGGAGAGTTATATTCAGCGAAATATTATTTTCATATTGAGTTATCATTAGCAATGTTTTTAGAAGGGGGTTTCTTTTTCGGCAGCAGTTCGTTCTAGGTGGGAATTTCGCTTCATAACTATATCATGAAAATCTTGCGTCAAAGGCCATTACAATAAAATAGGCAATAGAAGATCGGAAGAACATAAGCGTGACATAAGATACCTTTTCGGTTAAAAATTATTCAAAAATTTCGTCACTAAGGAAACATTTCGTCATTTTTAAACGAAGACCCGAAATTGTCTTTGAACCAACAGACTTAACTGAGAAAGGGTGAAAATATTTTCAATATTAGCCAATGTTGATGGAATGTTTAGTTTTTGTTTGTGTGTGCTCTTTTACAGGGCGGGCGACACCGAGTATCAAATTTTGATTTTTTTTCCAGTCGGACCCAACCATAGAGGGGTCCTCTCTAAGTCACCATATTATGGTCCACCCACTTTCAAAACTGTTTTGCCGGCGCCCTGTCTGACCATAAGTCGTCTTAGTTGCCTTTTTTTGGGTTGCTGTTTGCTCTCAAACTCACATATTTGTTGGTTAAAATTTTTTCCTTAAAAGTACATGTAATATTTGGCTCTTCATAGCGGCTAACAAACATACTTTGACCAAAGTTGTTATAACTTTTTCTGAAAGCATAAGATAAGTGCTTTTGGAAAAAGAATGAAAAAATCATTTCTTGATCAAAAGTTACAGCAATCACAGCAACCATGATGCGAACATGATGCGAGGTTAGTTCCAAAAACTTGTTCAAAGTCCGCAGTAAAGACGCTAGAATATCGTTTTCTTTCGCACTGTGGGATAATAATGCGAATAATCTCTTTCTGTCATGGAAACAGCCTCGTTGATTTATTCTGAGCTTAACACTTAAAACGAGCTTAAAACTTAAAACAGGAAGTCTATAGAACTAAACGATTATCTATCTAAACGATTGAAATAATTGATAGCTAATTATACAGTACTTCCTATATAAATATTCCCCCAACCTCGTTCCCAGGGGCTTCTTCTATCTTGAGTCGTCAAAAGAGAAGAAAACCTGGGGATGAGATTGATGATTCACATCATCTGTATACTAAAAGCAGATATTCATATGTACGGCGTGAAAGACTACTGAATACGGAGCTATAGACCTAGTCACAAATACATGAAAACGAGGCGTTGGCAGGCTACATTGTGAAGTCCCTGCACAAAAAAGGAAGTTACTGCATTGAAGCAAGTTTCTACTTTGCCAACGTCTCGCATTCATGTATATGTTATCCTAGAAATTTATTGAGTAGACCAGTAGACTTAAGATATGACCCATTTTGTTGTTTCTAGCAGCCTAGTACCCAGGTTCTCTAGAAAATTTCGAATTTTCGTGCTGTTTCACTTGCTAATCAGATCTTGAGGCTTTCCGTCTTAGGTCTTAGTTGAAATTCCATATTTTTGCTCAAATTTCACTTTGTCTCGTAGAAGATTGTAGTCTAATATATGTGAATATTCATTTCACATTGTCATGCAGCTAAACTACTCCTCTGTAGCAATTCAGCCGGCAAAAATCTGTTCAAAGTTAACAAAATAACGTTCACAGAACGTTCACAGAACGTTGTTTTAACGTCATTTTGCTAACTTTGAACAGGTTTTTGCAGGCTGGGGGAACTATTAAACAACGTAACACTGAATTCATTAAACTTTTGGCCACTAAAACAGTGGACAAAAACTTGTTCAAAGTCCGCAGAAAAGATGCTAAAATAACGTTTTCGATGTTGTTCTAGCGTCTTTACTGCGAACTTTGAGCAACTTTTTGCTGTATATGGACTACAGTATGGATGTTAATTAACATGATAAATGTATATGTGCATTGCAGGGTCCAAAAAATCAAGCTGAGTATAATACAATCATTGACTGTAACAAACTTCGATCCTAGGGCTCTTTGCATTCTGGCAAAAAAGGCAAAAAGCTCCGGAAACAAGGTTGTCTGTAAGTCACCTGCTTATTCCAAACCATATTTTTTCTTTTTCTTTTCTTCATGTAAGATCTAGTGATAACAGCATGAACGAGTTTGTTAACATCGCATTAGCCGATATTCCTCCCTAGAAATTTCGAACTAAGCGTGCGCACTAAGCATGTGTTAGGTGAAGGAACCAGACAAGTGCTTGTAGGGTATGAAGTCCAAGTTAAGCAACCATCGAATTACCTGTCGAGTTAGAAGTTAAGCGATATTGAATTAAATGTGAAATTTATAGAAAATTGTAATTGGAAGAAACAGCAGTTAAGTTCGTGTAATTGATTGGCTAGACACCTACCATGACGTAGAAAACAAACCATTGTGTATCAGGAGTATAATCGTTCCCAGGGCTTCTTTCCGCTTTTTGAAGGGAGGGAAGGCGAGTAGAAGCGTTGTCCCTCCCTTCAAAAACTGTAAAGAAGCCATGGGAACGAGTTTGGAGTATAATTAGCTTGTTCGTTATCGTCTTTTCTATAAGGTTCAAGAAAAATAAAAAAAAGTCAAAAGGGGCTGGGGACGAGCTTGGGGTCAATCAATTTGCAATTTCGGTTTCGAAAACTAAAATATACAGAGGGTACCCCCAGTGTGTAGGAATTTGAACGAACGACATTGTTCTAGCGCAACCTCGTTCCCAGGGCTTCTTGCCTTTTCGAAACACGGAAGAGCGCTCTTCCGTGTTTCGAAAAGGCAAGAAGCCCTGGGAACGAGGTTGTGTTCTAGCGCATTTACTACTGTCTTTTAAGAAATTTCCCGCCCACTGGAACTGAGTCTTGCAATGGATGTAACTACGCGAATTTCTAATTTTTGTTGAATTTAATCAAATCAAATCTGTTAATTTGTTTGTTTGTTACCAAAAAAATTGCTTCCGTAAATTTTAAGTAGATCAAGTGTTTGCAAATATTTATGTAACAAGAACTACCCAGAGTGTTCAATCAAGTTATTAAATTATGTAGAGAACACTGCAATTTCGTTGTCAGGGATTCTTTGCCTGTCGAACTATGGAGAGCTCTCCTATTTTATTAAGGAAGAAGCCCTGGAAACGAAATTGAAGAATACTAAATAAAATCCTTGCGATTGGCTTCTTAATAGAGAAGAAACAAATGAATTTCACTGTTCTTTCTCAGTGAACTAAAACTTGTCCAAAGTCCAACCTCGTTCCCAGAGCTTTTTCTCTCTTGACGTTTAAGGCACGAGGTTGTCCAAAGTCAGCAGTAAAAACGTTTGAACAACGTTGTTCTAGCGTCTTTACTGCTGATGTCGAACAAGTTTTTGCTCACTGGGTTATAATAGCCATCTTTTTCCTTCTCCCCCACTAACGCGATCAATTAATTTGAAACAACTATATAAACAATGTGGGTTGTAACAAACACAGCGCAGCAATATGATAACCAACACAATGGGTAAAAGCTTGTTCAAAGTACGCAGTAAAGATGCTAGAACAACGTTTTTAATTAAAGGGAACACATAGTTTACAAGTCATCCAGGACCACCTTATTTGTGAGATTAAATTTCGTGTGAACAAATTTTATCGAGGCATGTTTTTTTTTTCGATTTCGCGTGGACAAATTTTCACGGATTTCGGATCGTAACGATTTATCAAATGTAGTATTTATTGTCTTCCATTGCAAGACTATGTGGCATTGCAAACAGGGATCAATTTATGCGAAAATTTCTACTATCATTACAGAAAATATCTGCTCCTGGTTATGACAATGATCACATTTTAGGTACATTTTTAGAAACACACGAAGGTTTAAACACGGGCTGCACATACAACCTCGTTTTCACGTTAAGAAAGAAGACCTGAGAACGAGATTACTGCACCTATACTGTGAGTATACAATTTCGCAAATGTTCCAGTGGGCAAAGACCCCAATAGGGATGCTCCAACGTCGTACAACCCAACCTTCTGCAAATAATTCGTGTGGACAAGTTTTCGCGGTCCAAAATCGCATAACCCGCGAAATTTAATCTTCAAAAACAATTCTTCTTCTTAAGGTGTGTAATAATCTTGCAATTTGATTTATTCATTTCTAATGAAAACGAATAATCGATCTGGAAAATCCTTGATATAACATTATCGCAGTTGTTTTCGAAAAGGCAAGAAGCCCTGGGAACTAGGTTGCAATCTTGGCCAAAAATACTGTAGACAAAAGTGAAATATTAGCAGAAATTCGAGATTTCAACTTAAAGAAAAAGTCTATAATTTTGATTAGCAAAACGAATATGGCGCAAAAATCCGAATTTGTTCCAAAAGCCTGAGTACTAGGCTGCTGGGAACAACAGAATCCGTCGAGTTTTTGAAAAGTCATAAGATCTCAAGTCTGCTCGATAAATCTCTAGGGACTTCTCCTGGGCGTTTTTCACATTTTTGTTTCACTTGTGGCGTGGTCGAAATTTGTAAAATGTCCGTTATTGAATGTCCAATATTGTAGAGTCTTTACTGCGGACTTTGAACAAGTTTTTACCGACTGGGTTTAGCCAACAATTGACAATAGCACTTTATTTCTTGAATCTTCGTACAACTCTAACTGTCGATCACCAATTTTTCACGCATTCCAAAATTTTCAAAGTTTGATTCCCTCAGGGATAGTCACCATTCGTGCCAACCTAATATACTTCTCTGTTATCCAATTTTTTTTCGGTTACCCAGGAAGCCAATACTATATCATTTGATACGGGAGTAATGTATCAGTATTGTAGTAATGTCAACAAAGAAAATTTAAGTGAGGCATGAGAGAGCACCGCTTAGGAATGATGTTTCAAATC
>JAULBZ010008391.1:0-10747 GCA_032360805.1 Neoturris breviconis | reverse complement strand
TACACCCCAGGCTCTCTACTATCCGAAAATGTAATAAAAATTTGCATACGTCATCATTTCATGCAGAATATGAGTATTCATCCGCAGTACCTGTGAAAATCTGACTTAAAAGGCGAAAATGTAACTTTAGCTAGAACAATTAATTATATATATCGTTATAATTGCTAATTAGGAATGTTTTATTAACTATCACATAATAAAAAGCCTTCGTAGATCAAAATAATACCGAATTTAAATAGGGTAGGTAAATAGGGTTATTTCTTATATTTCACCAAGATGGAAGTTCAACCTTGTTCCCAGGATTTCTTAGCTTTCTTTTCCTGGGACGAGGTTTTTCTTTATTTTCAAGACTACATAGGGTAGTTCCAAAAAGAACTCACTGCTTGATGGACAACAAAAAAACTATACAAAAACAACTACACCAGTTATCAGACAGGAAAAACGACAGTAAGAAATTAGTCTAATTAGTCTGATGGCATCATAGACTACCGTTCTATTTTTCAACTTAAAAAAAACCGTTGTATTGATGTTCTGACGTCAAAGCAAAGTCTTTTTTTACGTTAAAGAAACGTCACGTGCTCATTGGGAAATGAAATACTTTATCTGTCATACGTAAGATATCTTATGAAAGATATATTAACTTTAACCTGTGAAACCTTTGTTTACTTTATAGTCATCCTTCACTATCAGACCATTCTTACATTGTGAAACAGAACTGGCCTATGAATGCATAAATTTTTATTCCACCTTACTAGGTAACCTGTACGCACATGGCACCGGAGAAAAATAGAAACATCGTAAAAAATCGCGTAGCTGTTTTGCCGTTGTTTCGACGTTGATTCGACATCGTGCGCAGCCCAAGAAAAACTTGTTCAAAGTCAGCAGTAAAGACGCTAGAACAACGTCGTCTTTACTGCAGACTTTGAATAAGTTTTTGCCCTCGGGGTTCATTTTCTATGCTATAAATATATCAACCTCGTTCCCAGGGCTTCTTGCCTTTTCGAAACACGGAAGAGCGGCTCTTCCGTGTTTCGAAAAGGCAAGAAGCCCTGGGAACGAGGTTGATAAATATATTTAATTACAATTTTAAATTAAAAATATTTTTGTTTAGTTACAATGATGTCATCACTCTGTCTTCAGTCTTCATTCAATACGTCTCTTATCTAAAATATCATATAGCATTTACGTAAACAGTTGTCCCTTATATTGATGTATATTTGCTTTGGTTTTATTTGTTTCTTATTCAGGAACGTCAGCATAAAAAGTCACGCATTCACAGGCAAGTTCTGTTTCACAATGTAAGAATTGTCTGACAGTGAAGGATTACTGCAGAGTAAACAAAAGAGATATGTCCGCTTTGGCAGATTTAAGAAACCCTGTTAATTTAGACTTAATTACCATTTTCGGTCATATGAACGTTGCTAAATATTGATAACAGTTTCTTCTGCAAGCCCACAATATTGTTCCCAATCCTTTGGATTTTTTCCTTTTTTTCTTTTCAGAGAGTTTCTTCTCTCTTGACGCCTAAATCAAGAGAACGGGATTAGTGAATTTTCTCCCGTCTTCAAAAAGAAAAAGCGCTAAGATAGAGGTTGTCTTGAAATATTACAAGCTCGTCCCCAGCCCTTTTTGACTTTTTTTTATTTTTCTCGGTCCGAAAAAAAAAATCAAGCTTGGACGAGCTTGGAAATATTATAAACAATAAACAAGAGTTCCTTCTGACGTTCCCGTGTCATGACGCGTAAAAAATTAAACACGTCAAAAACGAACTTGGTAATCAAAACTTTTGCGAATCTTAGTCATTTTTTGACACTAGTTCTCATGATAAACCGATGGGTTTATACAAGGAAGTTGAAAAAGAGAAGGAATAACAACTGCGAACAATGCAATTGTTGCGCTATTCAAATTCTTATTGTTTCCGCGCGCTCTTTTTCAACTTCCTTGGTTTATACAAATAATTGTATAAGGTCGATTCAGTTTGAAGACTTAAATACACATAAGAGCTGTACAAGCTATCAAGAATGCAAGTTCGTCCTCAAAGCTACTTTTTTCGCTTTTTTTTGTGACAACTTGATCGAGAGATATTAAGAAACCTTGAGATAAAGGTTATCGAGGCACTGGGAACGAGGTTGATACTCTTATAAATGACAAGAAGCGCTGGTGACAAGCGGTTTGCTGTTCTATTTCATTAAAACGAAGTTCGTCAAACATCACTACTTTCAACATACTCATACACCCATATTGCTATTTATCATGGACAAATCCTTTTGAGAATCAACCTAGTTCCCAACACTTTTGAAAAGAAGCCCTGGGAAAGAGATTGATTGAGAATGAAACTAGTGCATGCGTAAAATAGAAAAATTAGGTGTTATATAGTTGTGGAACTTGCCGCTTTGTCGCTTTGTTGTCAAGTTGCTCTGCGCAAATCTTATTTATTGTTTTTGTAAGTTATTGAAACAACCTTCGTAATAAAGTGTGATGGCACAGATGGAACAATTTCATTGAGAACAGTCTTCACAGTTTATTTCGCTCAGCCGTTAAATATATAAATTTATTTATTTTTGTACAGTTTTAATTTATGCATGGAGGTAGAAAAGAACCTCCATGATTTATGTGGAGGATGAGACTATAGTCGTGAAAACGCGTTAAAAATCAAATGATGCCAAACACTACAAGACAAGAGCAACCTATTTCGTCTCGTTCTCTATTTTATTTCTAGTCATACTAACACTGCTTCGATTTTTGAATTCCACTTCGGTAATTCAATTCGCATGATGCCAACTACGCATTAGCGGTAAGAATTAAATAAAAGAATCATTTGAGAATCATTAAAATTGCCAAAATAACGTCATAAACCTGACCGTAAATTATTCATCAATTTCAATTTTGGAATTTAATTTCCAATAGTTGTAGAAAATATTTGTAAAATAGGCACCTCGTTCCCAGGGCTTCTTTCCGCTTTTTAACGGGAGAAACGGCGGAAAGAAGCCCTGGTAACGAGGTTGGTAAAATAGTTGTTGTACGATTTTGTTTTACAACAATTTCTTGTTTCAAAGACAAATTTGAAAACTGCATAACAAATACAAATGTTACATCATCAACCTCGTTCCCAGGGCTTCTTCTCTTATGACGTTTAAATCAGAAAGAAATTTAGATTTAGACGTTAAGAGAGAAGAAGCTCTGGGAACGAGGTTGGTTACATCATGGTAAATGGTGTATTTTAAACTAGGGAGTTGATCATTGTATTTGCAGTCGTTACTTACTTTAGTGACTCTCTTAGTGCGCCTATCAGTTTTTTTTTGACTTCTACACCTTTTGGATGCTCGGAAAATACGTTTCCCGGTCAAAGATTTTAAACTTCCACCAAATTACACCCTCGTCCCCAGGGCTTCTTCTCTCTTGATGACATTAACGTCAAGAGAGAAAGCCCTGGGAACGGGTTGTTATGTCCGCTGATATTGGACAGCTAGACTATGTTAAACGGAATGTGCTCCACAAGTGATGCTAATGGCGTCATAAAGTTGTTTGAGTTGTAGCTAGTAACAAAGATAGACATCTAGTTTAGCTTTAGTTCGTAATAAATTTTAGAAGATGTTTGGAACGGATTAACGTCTTGGTCCAACTGTGAAATACTTATTAATTCAAATCTAACATGTGGAGAGAATGGGACAAGATGGAGAACCGAAGGAGTATTGCTATCAAGGTTGCAAATTAGTTGTGTTCCAGCTCGTGATTTAACTTTCTGCACATATAAACCATATATGCTGCTCAGGTCCCTAATCCCTTGCTATAAGCGCTCTCTCCTTTATTGTGGATCGGTGGAATCTCTTTTTTAAACAATCCAAATAAAATTCGTTTGTGGTAGAGATTCTTACCCCTTCTGTGTTGGTATTGTAAAACTTTATTTGAGTTGTTATCGCTTTAAATCAACCTCGTTCAACCATGGTTTAGTATCAACCTTGATATATAGATGTTTCACGATTTTTTCTGATATGTCTAAATTTCATTTAGAACTTGAGAAGTTGAAATCTAGTTTCATAAAAATGGTTATCCTCTCAGTTTTATTGATGGTTGCATAAAAAGATTCTTTGAAAAGCCTAAAATCAAAATAGCCTGTGCCTAAAATCAGAATTCCTACTGTCACCAAAAAGGAATTACTTATTGTCTTGCCTTACTTGGGTAAGCTGTCTCTATAAACACGATCTCGCCTGAATAAAATAGTTCATAGTAATTTACCATCTTGTAAGGCCATCTTTGTTTTCAAGTCGTCTGCTAAGCTCTCCAGTTTTTTCACATTTAAAGATAAGATCAGTAAGGAACTCCAATCTGGTGTCGTGTATAAATATTCGTGTGGTGGCTGCAATGCCACCTATTATGGTAAGACTAAACGACATTTTAAGGTTAGAGCTGGTATTTCGCCTCTCACTGGAAAAAGGCTTGCGAGCAATCCTTATCAGACCAGTGCGGTGAAAGAGTTCACATGTAATCATGTTGTGAGTTTTGACAATTTTAGTATTTTGGCCAACTCCAACAACAATTTTCACCTTGAGTTGAAAGAGAGTTTATTAAGGGACAACCCTGTGTTAAATAAATCACCTCTGTGCCGTTGCAACTGTTCAGTTAGCACTATCCATTTATTTCCTCTCTCCCCTATCGAGTACTTAACTTAAATTATTACACGTTCTAAAACGTTTGTTTCTGTAACTTTTTCTCACTTTTCGTCTAGGCAAATCACAGGCGGCCGGCTCCCAGTCAGTAATAAACGAGTAAACGAGCACAGCTTTACTAGTCTATGTTAACAATTTTATAAACGTAGGCTGTCATTTTCCAAGTTGGCAAAAGAACTTGTTCAAAGTTAACAGTGCAGTACACACACTAGAACGATGTTATTCTAGCGTCTTCATTGTATACTTTGAACAAGTTTTTGTTTTGGAGCTACGTTCTGTATAAAAATATTGGCGCCAAGTTTCAAAAATCATACGTACATCTCCTAATTTAGCTAAGTGTTGACATTAGTCATTAGTTCGTTAAGATTTCTACACGTGTATATACACGTGCAAATGGCTTAAGAAGATATATTAGAGATAAGTAAGATGTCCACACGTGAATGTACACGTGCAAATGGTTTAAAAGATATACACGTGCAAATTATTTAGAAGAAGATGGAGTATTATGTCTACACAATCATTGTCATAATTTATAAGAAATTTTACCAATTTTGAAACATAATACACAACACAAGTAAAGTTTAAATGTAGAAAACAACCACGAGAAGTGCCTAGTACCCAGGCTCCTAGAAAAAAATTGAATTTCCGCGTGCCGTTCAAAATTTAAGGCTTTTTAACTAATTTCCAAATATTTGCACAAATTTCATCTTTTCTCAAATATTTCTGACTTCATCAATTTCTACAAAATTCCTGAAGTTAGAGAAACATCCCATTAGACAAAATTTGCTTTTGTCTTGAAATGAGATTCAGTCTTTGCTTGTGCCTACTAAATTTGATGATTTTCAGGACGTAAATACCGGCTTTAAAAAATGCTTCCTTGCCACTTACTAATTATGGAATTTTCCACAATACTCCTGGTTATTTGTAAATCAGGTATTCCTATTCTATGTTTGTATTTGTATTTTGAGTCCTGTACCGTTTATCAGCATTCTGTCCAAGGGTAACCATCACTTTTGTGTTAGTGATGGTTTCCCTTCAGTAGTAAATATATTGTTAAATATTCTAAACTTAATTATATAGGTAACTTATAATCTTACTACTGATAAACTTCTTATCTGATTTTATCTACCTATAGTCTGTCGAAGAGGCTGCTATGTAAAATTCTGCTCTTTCAACATAGTCACAAGTGACTCTGTCTTAGCCAATCACCTTCAAGAAATTTGACAGGAACTCTATAGCCACGGAAATAGTTTTGCGCATTGACTACCTTGTAAAGTGGTAAATTCATTTCCCCGTTTCTACTCTCAGCGTATGAAACGCTGATAGCGATTAGTGGTACATAATAAGCCGAACTTCATACCACGCCATGACAGGCTCGGTGAGGCTTAATTTTAAACCGTGATTCCCCATATTTCTATGTGTACCCTCTCTAAATGTTTAATCAACGTTTTACGACATGCTCTTACTTTTTACACATTTCTTTTTTCGTAAAAACTTTATATTTAGTGAGATCTTGAAGATAAAGAGGACCAATTTTCCGCCTGGTGATATCGACTGGAAGAAGGCACCATTTGGCTGCCCGTTGGCGAGATTGAATAATGTTCCGTCATCTGCGATCACTGTTCAGTCGTATGAAAATCGCACGTCGCGCCGGTGTCTTGCGCAACAGTTGTGGTGCGACTTGTTCTCCAACTATTGGAAACTTTAGGTCATATATTGAAATTACATACTCTTAAAAAGCTATACATTTGGCGACCAATAAATGCATGTACGTAATCACAACAAACAGCACTTCTTCGACACCGCTGGCGGCGACTTTTTCGCTTCAACACAACGCATATCAAATAGCACAACACATTTCTTTAATCTTAAATTTTATTCTTGTACACATGTACATTAGTTCTCTTATTGTCTTTCATCGCCACCATATAAATGGTTAGTTACACTGCGACTACATTTCCAGCATGAGTGGAGGTAGATTTGAATTTGATGATGGTGGATTTTATATTGGAGAATGGGAAAATGGTCACGCAGAAGGTTTTGGTGTATGTACTGGGCCCAAAAATTTGGGAAAATTTGAAGGGTTATGGCAAAATGGCACTGAGTTGTCTGGTGTATATACATGGCCATCTGGTATGTGTTATAAGGGAGAATGGACTGATGGTTATCGGAATGGATATGGAATTGAAAAGCTTGGAACAAAATGTTATTCTGGACAGTGGTTAAATGGTATTAAATATGGTAGTGGTATTGTTCAAGTTGGAAGAGATACAAGGGCAAGTTACGAAGGTACTTGGAAGAATGGTCTTCAAGATGGTTATGGGATTGAAATATACAAAGATGGAGGTAGGTTATTTTCATTTTATTTTTGTTCATTTGAATTTAAAACAGATTTACTGTACATAATATTATTTGTTTATTCCTATCATTAACATGGCTTTTACCATTAACATTTTAATTTTCGTCATGAATACATGAATTGCTTTTAGTTAAAAAGTGATATAGCTGTTAATGTTTTTGTAGGTGAAAATGTCACAAACGTT
Organism: Neoturris breviconis; assembly: GCA_032360805.1. Classification (NCBI taxonomy): domain Eukaryota; kingdom Metazoa; phylum Cnidaria; class Hydrozoa; order Anthoathecata; family Pandeidae; genus Neoturris; species Neoturris breviconis. The sequence goes on along the minus strand of JAULBZ010008391.1, from coordinate 3,537 downwards.
TGTCCTTTAGTACATGTGTAAGCTGTGAATAATAACAGTTCAACAGAGTCTTTGTTTGTCTTTTATTTTGTTTTTAAAAAATAATTTTTGTTTGCTTATTTTATTTTCTTAGTAAATATTGGATTTAATTTTTTTATTTATTCACAAAAAACTTTTTTCATTTTCCTTTTTTAAATACAGAGTATCTAAAGAATCGAGTAAAAGTCTCTTATTTACTGACAGGTAAGGGTTAGGTCAAGCAGTCATTGAGACAATTGTTGGACTTTTAATGTCAGTATAAGAGACTTATTTCCGGTCCTTTAAACACAGCGTTTTAAATAATTTATCAATCTTGAACTAATTTTGAATTTCTTTTTTGGGAAGATTTTAAAGTAAATAAACAAGGGGAATGAAAGGAAACCTTTCTGGCCAATTACTTTATTTTCTAAATTCTTACATGTATTCAAAAGTGTTTTTATATAAGACGTAATTTTCTATAAACATATAGTTGAACACATAAAAGAAAACTTATTAAAGAATATTACTTTGAAGCTAAAAAAATTTCGATTAAAAGTGAGAAGTAATAAATAATTAATTACTTCAATATGTATTATTTACCTTTCTATGCAAAGGAATTTCTCAAGAATGTACTATAATTTATTTTTTATTTACTTCTCATTTACATGGATTTAAAAAGAAATTCAACAGTATACTGTGTCACTTTTTGATTGATCAATTTTACAGGTCAATTTATTTATATTTACAGTACTGTAATTATATATTCGAATAAGTGCGTAGGCTCTTTGACCTCTACGGGGTGCTGTACAAAAAATAATATATTTGGCTATTAGAAAATAAGTCATGGAGACAAATGTTCTAGTCATTGATGACTATATCTTATTCCAAGAATTAATGGCATTAAATCTAAAAGAATCTTTACCAAAACAAACAGTATTAACCATAGGGAGATTAAACAAGCCAACTTTTTCTGCACGAGTGGCTTGAACATGGGTCAACAACAAATGTATTATGCACAGAAGCAGACATTTTATCATGAAATAGCTTGTGCAAAAACAGAATATTCTGACAATGGACAATATCAGAAAAAATTAAGGAGCTCCAGATTGCAATACAGGTTACTAGATGATGCCCGAGATTCAAAGGACATGAGTCTTAGAAGGGAGCACTAAAATATAAGTGTTACAGGGGTGCTTATAAGCCCCCCTCCCCCCTCGCACCCCAAAAAATGATATATATATATATATATAGTAGTTTGAGCACTCTGGTCCAATGTCATTTCACGCTCATTCTGAGCTCTGCTGATGAGCTGTAAAAACAGCGAAACGCCATGTCCAGAGATTGAACATACATATATTATATTTTATTATATAATTATCATATAAAATTTTATCACAGAACTTGTGAACCTGTGTAAGCCTATGAATGAAACAAACAAGAAAATCACTTGCTATTCTCAAAATTTAATTTATGTCATGATTTGTAAAATGTGTAACATCCAATATGTTAATGAAACGTCACAAATTTAATATAATAATAATGATATGACGATTGAGAACCCTATACCCATATGGGTTAAACGAAAAGGCATTTGACAGAGTAAGTAATTCTACGGAAATAGGTAAATTATTTTGTCCTATACATCTTATAAATATTTTTTTGATGGCTGACTTGAAAAAGGCATCAAAAACTTTCAATAATATCCATGTTACCTAAACGGTGCCAAGAGAAAAATACCAAATTGCCTCTGAAATTCTCGAAAGAAATAACTATAATTTTCATGAAAATTGAGAGCAATGGTAGGTTTATATTCTTGATATAATTGACACAAAAAACTTTATCCAAGAGCACCAAAAAATGTGTGTGTGGTTAGATCTGTAAATAAACTTTTCTATAAGGGATGGATTATATACATCTATCAAAAATATTTTGATCAGAAGATGCCATAAATCTTGAAGATCTTAGCAAGATCAATGCAAGATAAGTTGGTTTTTGTTCCCATAGACAAAGCATCAAATAATATTGCTATAATCTGTAATCAATCAGAAAATCTCAGAAGAAGGTCTTCCAACAAACCTCTCCAATACATAGAAACATTCACATTCCACTTCCCAAGAAATCGTAACTAATATCCGCATTTGCAAAATGTTCAACCTAGAAACTTCCAATAAAAATCGATCACTTCCCTTTATGTATTGGATTCCCAAAATGCATTACTTGCCATCTAAGGCACGGTTTTCTTGTTGCTTTATCGTGTATTACAAAACCTATCAGTAAAATGATATCAGTCATGTTCAAAAAAATCTTTCAACAGGTTCAAAGTTTTTATGAAAAATTTAATTTTTACAAAAATTACAATAGATTGTAGAAAATTCCAATTGCATCATTAAAATCGTACTGAAATAAACAAAAACAGAAAAGCTAAGGATATTTCTACATTTGACTTTTGTACCCTCTATACATAGTTACAGCATAATGACCTTATTAGTGTTCTTTCCAACATCGTTGAATCTGTTTTTGATGACGGTAAGAAGACCAAAGATGATGACAGAAAAGTCTTAACAGTTCAAGGTAAACTTTGTAATTTCAGCAGAAAAAAACAACACAAAAAACATAACAGTTTTACTAGCAATCAAATAATAATGCTTCTTTAAACATCTAATAACAGAAACATACTTCGAAATAGGCAATCTTTTATTCAGACAATGCATAGACATCCCCATGGTTATAGATCCTGCCCCTTTCTGGGCAAACCTATATCTGTACCATTATGAAAATCTATGCGTCACTTAACTGATCAGGGCAGATAGATACAAAGGTTCACATGACCAAAAGCATTAAACTCAACGAGTTGGATGGGTAGAGACCATATCAAAACTACATCAAGTAAGTAATTCAAGTAAATAAGTTTTAATTTTAAGATTTTTTCATGTTTTGTATATGATGAATGTAACTTGAGTGATTCAGGAGTGTTTGCACAGTCTTTTCTTGAGAATTACCCAGAGGAATTAAAACTAAAATGTGAACACTAGGGATCTCATGCAACATTCCTAAATTTGTTAATGCTATTTATGATTATGAATTTTATGATAAACGTGATCATTTTCTTTTTTTTATCATATGCATGCCTGACCTAAGAGGGAATATACCTAGCCATATTTGTTTATATATACAATGATCGAAATAAGGGTTTGCAATTTGCAATTTGCGATCTGTTTTTAACTTTCTGCAAACCAATATTACCAATATTTAATGAAAATTGCGAATCAACATTTTTTAGGCATCGTAAAAAATAAATTCATGTCAAGCAAAGAATGCATTAACTTCTTCATTCAGGCACAAACTTAGCCAGGAGACCCCAAACTCGAAGATTTAACGTCATCTTGGATATCACGATTTGGTCAATTCTTAATCTTGGGGGTCCACATCCTAAAACTATTTCGCTATTAAAGGAAGCTTAAATGGTCAAACAATCGAGTGTAAATAAAAACAATTAGGTAGTAGAAAGTCCTGGTAAGTAAGTCCATAATAATATCTTTT
>JAULBZ010008390.1:0-10748 GCA_032360805.1 Neoturris breviconis | reverse complement strand
GGAAACTGCTTGAGGTAAAATCTACTATATAACATGAAAATATCCTTTTAAGTGATGTTATGAAAAGTAAAAAAAAATCTTCCCGGTAAGAGCAAAAACAGGTTCAAAGTCTACAGTAAAGATACTAGAACAACTTATAGCATCTTTACTGTGGACTTTGAACAAGTTTTTGCCCACTGGGTTTATTTCTTATGAAACATAATAACCAGTTAAAGATGGTTTAGTATGGAAGAATATTATTTAGATATAAATTGAATTATCAGCTACCATTTTAATATTTAAATACTGTAAAATAAGAGTAATTATACCTAATAAAAATCACAGTGATTATTTACGCTTATTTCGAACACTGAAATTGGGTTATATGTTGCTTTTGTATTGAACTCTATGGTATGACAAATTTTTCCATGTTTAGATTGTGATGTAAACATTCGATATGACTGATGTTGTTTTGGCCTATGTAGATTGTTCTGCATAATATGACTAATGTTGTTTTTGCCTATCTAGATTGGACCATACGATATGACTAATGTTGCTTTTGGGTTTGCGATGGATATTATAACATCATTTAGGAATGTAGAATGTGTACGTGCAAAATTTGAAAAACTATCCAGTAAGTATTTACTTAAGGTGAATAAATGATCAACAGAGTTTTATGAACAAACAAATCAATTACAAGATCATTAGCAAAATACGAAGTAGAGTATATAATCTTGAGATGATGCCTATGATAGTGGATAACATCCTCCTTCTTTTATTGTTTTGTTTCTTATTCAATGTAGGTAATACTTATAAAGACTTACTATTAACAAAACCATATGATACATTTTCTGTCAGGTTAGTTATTAACTATACACTATCATAATTCCTTAGGCCTTCATAAATTGTGTAAATGCAAACAACAGTAAGCTACATGAATCTTCATGCATGTAAAAGCAAGCACTTGGCAAATAAACTCTATTTGTATGTCATGTTTATCATTGTATTTTTTCCATGAACATTTGTTTGCATATTCACTGTAGTTGCTATCATATTTTATTAATAAAATAATTGTATGTCGATCTTCAGTGTAGATGCTTTAACAAGGACTGAAATAATAAAATCAAACAATATGTTGAATGTCTCCCATAAAGCGATATTTTCTAATTAAAACTAAACCATCCCTTGTACCACTTCGAAACAATATAGAACAAAATAAAAATCTTGTTGGTTGACAATAATTTGAAACAGAATAGAACAATAAATAAAATCAAAACAAATCATCTTATTGGTTCAATTTGTCTCCTGGCAAGATGTAAACACAGAGAAATGCTCTAAGCCAACCAAAACATTTAAAAAGATGTTATTGCATTGAACATGTGCAATAATAATCATAATAATGTCTAGAAACTTCATAATAGTTGATATCAGGCGTCGATCTATCAATTTTTTCCTAGATTTTATCACGTCATCAGCAGATTTTTGCTGAATTAGCACATTTACAAGTCATTTGGACGATAAACCACAACGTATAATTTTGAACCTTGTTAAGGCCTTCTAAAAACAAGAGTTTTTAACTTATAACCCCTATACATGCCCTAATCGGTTTTGTGTTTCTTGGACCCCCTTGACGTCATTTTTGATGACCCATGACGTCATTTGTAATGCAATAAAATGATGGCGTTAGGTTTTTTCTCTAGATTGTAGGTTTGAAATGTATCACTTTTAAACGGTAAATTTAAAGCTATCATGAAGAATTATACCTTCGAAAAGTAGTATTTGGGAATTCTCTAGAAAGTGCCTTAACCCTATATATGTTGGGCTTTTTATAGTTCCTCAAAGCTGGGGGATTCTGCCCCCCTCCCCCCTCCATAAATTTTGAACGACTATTAGGATTGAGATGAAACTTTGTAGAGATATAATCTATTATACAAAGAACAAAATGGTACCAAATATTTTTTTGCTGAAGTCAGCGTTTTTCCAATGATGTCATCACAATTAATTTTAAAAATTGTACTTTCTTAGAATTTTTATTAGAAGAGTTCTACAAAAGCTTTTTTCATTTTGTTTGCAGTTTTAGGTAGGGATTTAAAGTTCTTTCGCATAGTTTCCTGGTTTTTAGTGAAAATGTTAGAAAATGCCAAAATTTTAACCCAAAATTCCGAAAAAAAACATATTTTTAAAAAATTGGAAAAATCGTATCGGAATTATTTATTTTGTGAATTTAAGTAACTTCACCAAGTTTCATAACATAAGCTTTCCTTTTACACACGTTATGGTAAAAATAATGATATTGATTGTTTACATAGGATTTCCCACTTGAAAATAGATAATTTCAGGTTATGACCCATATCTTTTGATCTACTGGAGGTATGATGTTCAAAGGAGTGTGATTTTGTAAGATATATAATTCAAAACATTCAAAAAAATAATTATTTGTTCATTTTCTATGTTCATGTTAGGTGTCATAGAAAACATACAGAATAAGTTTTGCTTTGATAACAAGAGTTGAATACTTTTATACATATAATGCATGCACACTAATGATTTGTACTATAAGTAAATCTTACAGATCAAATGTTATTACTTGTACATATTGCTAAAAGTTTGTGGAATCATTTATGGTAACATTGCTGTTGACAGTAGACTATATTCTAGTCTGGAATTTTGCATACACAGCCTTAGTTTTACATTATGCGAAAATTTGCATGCACGATCGTGCCCACGAAATCAATTTGTGTGCATGAAAATCTGTTTAAGCAAATTTTTGAAGGCCTGATCTTCGAATAAGTCCCCAGTCTTTTGCCATTAGTGTTTTCTGAAATTAGTTCTATGCTCGCATAGGTCCCTATTTGATGATTTACAGTATGCATTTTAGGATATAACTATCCTTATAATATACGAAACTATTATTGGATAATACTAACGACATTAATACATTATCTTCAAAAACGTTTGTCATTAATTTTTCTTTTCTTAATAGACCATGTTTACAAAGTGCTACCATCTTAAACTTTGGTACCAGCATTCATGAAGGGTTCATCAAACATTTTTTGATTTCGTCCACTCGGTCCCGAGTGTTGGGCAAAAAGGGTCTAAATTGAGTTTTCAGGCCAATGTGATTCTTGGCAATATTACGAGACCGCTGGCCATTTTTTTTTCAATTTTGTCAATTTGGGACCAAGTACCAGCGAAAAAGGGATTTTTTCAAAAGAGGAGACTTAAAAAAATTTTGAATTCTGTTTTTAAGGATTTGAGACTTTGACCATATCCACCAAAATGTTCAATTTATGATTTTTGTTGACGTTTTGGTCGTAAAACATTTAAACATTCACCACTAAAAGTATAATTTAGTTTTTATAACATTAATAGTGACTCTCAATGCAAATAAGTAATTTAATGACAGTATTCAACACAGGAAGATCTTTTTAATAAAAGAATCTTATAAAAAGATATAGTAATATAATGAAAATACGCAATTCAACAGAGGAAGACTTTTTAATAAAAGAATCTTATTAAAAGATAATGAATAATAAAGAAAATACATTCTTCTGTTACATTGTTCTATTCTCTAGTGCTTTATAACATCAGCTAGTAAAAACCATCATAAGTTAGATATATTAAATAGAACTTTAATATGGCTAGTAAATACTATGTATAGAATATATAATGTATCTTTAAATAAGTATATAATAGGTTGATATATACTTTTATCAGACAACATTATTGTTGTTAAAGCATTTATGGTTAAAGAATATCCTATATTATACATGTAATCTGACTGTAGCCTGTACAGTGTATATAACATATACTAAGTCTTTAAAAGACAACTAATACTATAATAGGTGTATTCTCTATTTTTTATTTGGTATGTACATAATGCTATGATGTATAATGTGTGTATGCAAATCATATCCACTGCGGAGGAATGATTTTTGAGTGGAAATTCTCCTCCCGTGTGATTTGATATAATTTGACCGTGATGACGGTGTACCAATTGTTTATTTGAACTGAAACTTCATCAACTTAATAAGGACATGAAATCCTAATGCCATGTAAAATTTGTGTGTTTGATATAAAATTTTACTACTCTCCTCCACAATGACCTGACATAACTTTACCTTGAAAATTGTGTTCCAATTGTTTATTTGACCATCTTAATAAATACATATTTAAACACTGTATAATGTGTATATGTAAATCATATTTATGTGCTTAGGCTTAACCTTTACTTGGTTTGGTGGACTACCTTCAATATCGTACCTTTGATTATTTAATGTGTTCATATCTACCAGTTTTAGATTCAATTCTGAAAGGCAAGGACATTTCAAACCTCCAATGAAATAATATGTGAAACTACTACTGATCATCAACCCTGAGTTGTTGTGTTTATCTTTTATAGAACTTTAAAAGATTACAGCTCTCATTCTCCAGGCGAATTGTCATTCAAGAAAGGGGAAATATTAAAAGTCATTAATTCTTTTGATGCACAAATTTCTCATGGTGCACATAAAGAAGAAACACGCTGGTGGAGAGTTGAGAAAGAGATTTCCAGTCAAACTGGACTTGTTCCAAGCCAAATGACACAGGGTATTAAAAAAAGAGAGTCAATTTATGATCCATTGGAAGGAACAAATAAACTAGGAGGTAAGAATATCCTTTTAAGCATGTATTAAGTTAATAGTAAAAACATAATTAAACACATAGAGAAGAATGTGTTAATCCTATTAGTACTGGACTTTTTTAGGGCTCTGTAACACCCTCTCAATAACTATTGAACCACGTGTGGTATCTGAATGAAACTTTCCACGATTATAGTCCATCATAAAAGGAACAAAATGGTGCCAAATTGTTTTTGATGATGTCAGCATTATTCTTATGACGTCATCACAAAAAATACAAAATGGCTAATTAAAATTGCTATTAAAAGAGTTCTATTAAAGCTTTTCTAATTATGTTTCCGGTTTTAGATAGGTAATGTGTTGTTGTTTCACATAGTTTTCGCTGCAAAATACCAAATTTTCATTCGAAATCCGATTTTTTAAAAAACAGAAAATTTGGGGAAAACGGTTTCGTCATGTGACCAAACATGATAAAGGCATTTATTTTATGATTCCAAGTAATTTGACCAAGTTTTATGCCGTAAGCATTACCCAAACACAAGTTATGTCAAAACAACGAATCGATATTTACAAAGAATTTCCCACTTAAAAACATGTGGTTTCAGGTTATGACCCAGAAATACTGATCTGAACATGTTATGAAGCTAAAATGTTCAGCATATGTGTGTTATTTCTTACTAAACGTTGCAAAGTTTCAATATGATAACTACAGTGGTTAAAACTCAGTGTGAAACCCTTGGCTTCATCACTTTTGTTTGCTTGTTGTTTTTACGTCTGTCCTGTTTGATTTTGTGTAATTATGCAATAATTACTGAGCAACATGATTTATGCTAATATAAATCCCATACTTTGCACTCGAATGGGATAAAAGAGATTTTTTGGACTGTTTGTTCTGCTCAGTGAGCAAAACAAATGGTGGACAATTTTTTTGCCACTAAATACTTGAAAGAAATGAAAAAAGTGAAATTGGTGGACTGAGTGGACAGTCTAATGTATGAAAAATGGATCCTGGAATTCTATTTTTTTTGGTTTACTGTTGCTATCGCTTTGGAGGTGGCAGCATCCCACTTTTCTTAATGGACCATGTTCCTGAAGTGCTAGCATTTTGAATTTTGGTACCAGCATTTGTGGCGATATTCTAGAAGGGCTTGCCAAAGATTATGATTTTGTCCACTTGGTCCTGAGTTTTAGGCAAAAAGGGTCCAAATTGCATTTTATATCCAATTGACTAAAAAGGCAGGGTACCGTCCTGAAATTATGGTTATGGCATTCTAGGCAATATTACGAGACCGCTGGTCAAATTATTTTCGATTTCTTCCATTTGGGACTGAGTTTTGGCAAAAAAGGAAAATTTCAAACATTTCATTTCTATGAGGTTTTGACCACATTCATCAAAAAATTAAGCAATACCATGCCCAAATGACAAGGGGAGAAGTGGAGTTTTATGAATTTTTTTGACATTTTAATTTTCTGGACTTTGACCATGAATCTTTTTTGGTAGACATTTTGTACTTTGGGGAAGCTTGTTAGAATTTTAGGAATTGAAGCCTCCATTTTGAAATAAATATTAATGCTACTCACTTGGGTTGTAAAACATAATTACATATACCATCAGTGTAATTTACTTTAATAACATTACAAAAAGTTTGAATGTGATTTTAAAATATAATTACAATACATAATTCAATGTGAAAATATTTTTTATAATAAAAGAATAATTTATAAAAAGATATTGAATAATAAATTCAAAAGATTTTATATAAAAAAATTTACACAAGAGAATAATCTAATAAATCGTGTAATATCAAAAATAATTACCATATAGGGACTAAAAACCCATTGATATACCTGTGATAATGACTAATTATAAAGATACAGTGGAGCAGAACGTATTGTTCTTTTGAGTAACGGGTTGTCTCATATAATAAAAAGAGACTCTTTAAGTTCAAGTAAATAAGAACTGTCAGCATGAGCAAGAATACTAAAATCGTCACAGCTAATAGTAAGAGCAGAAATGTCTATGTGGTTGCTCATTCTGATCAGAAATAATACCGAGATAAGGTTAAACACTGGTAATTTTAATTTTAGGAGTGTGTAACTTGTCTAATGTTTTAATACAACAGTCAATGAAAGAAATCGGATGACCGTTCTTTTTTGAAAATTCTTTTTCAAGCTCTAGATGAAAATTGCTGTAACTAGAGCATAGCTGAAAACATCTATGTATTGTATAATATGTATAAATCATGCCAAATTTATATGCCATGGGTACAAAGCTACCAAAATGAGTATATACACCACTGAAAGTGTGTTTTCGATTAACTGAAGAAACGAATTTTTCATTTTTACGAAAAACTTCAACATCTAAAAAGGAAATTTTATCACCATTTTCAGATTTAGAAAAAAAAGAAATATTAGAGTGGCAAGTGTTCATATAACTTTAAAATTTAGGTAAATGATCAGGTGACTTAAACAAGAAAAAAATGTCATATACATACCTATGGTAAAAACAGGTTTAAATTCAGATGGACAATTTTCAAGCCATGTTTGTTTATGGTGCGATAAAAATGCATTAGCCAAAGTTGGGTCAAGAGGTGAAACCATGATCACACCATCAATTTCTTGACAAAAATTGTTATCAAACATAAAATATGACTCTTTTGCAGCCAAGGGCAGTACCGTTTTAAACTCTTCCTTGGTGAGGCCACTGACCTTTTCACTGTGTTGAAATACTTTTTCCGTGCAAATATTAATAGTTTCTTCTAAAGGAACATTAGTAAATAAAGAGTCGACATTTAAGCTTCCCACATAGAGTTGAGAATCCTGTTCAATAATTTCAGATGCGAAAGAAAACGAGTCCTTGAGTATAAAGTCGTTGCTAGTTATTTCTGACAAAAGAAGCACTTAGCTAAGTTATAAGTAGGCGTGCAGATAGCGGACATAAAGGTGGGTAACCATCAACTGCTGTTTTGTGTACTTTGCATAAGCCATCAGGTATAGATCCTACAGGACATAGATCATTATAAATTTTGCCAGATATACTTTCGTTCTTACGAAGAGATTTATAAACTTCCCGTAAAATAAAATTCAGTTCCTTGCCAGGTTTAAAACTGATGGGTTTAAACTTGATTCGATTCTGAATTATATTTTTAACCCTCCCTACATATACACTCTTATCAATGATTACAACAGATTTGCCTTTGTCGAACTTCTGTATGACTAAATCACTCCTTGTTGATAAATTATTAAGGGCAGCAAGTTCTTCATCAGTTAAATTTTTAGGAACTGCGTTGTTTTTGTAATTACGAAAGATAAAAGAGCAGTATCCTTAACGCATGTTTTAATGAAATCCAAATCATCTGAAGAAGTTACTCCAGAACAAATAATATCACGGTACATGAGTTCGAAATTAACAATTAAGTGTTTTAGGTGGCAAAAAAAAGTTCAAGCCCTTCACAAGAAATGATTTCTCTATTTCAGAAAGATTGTAACTAGAATAATTAAAAATAACCTTTTCAGGATTGTTAGATGCAGTCTGATCACGTGCCAACTTAAATAATTTACAACCTTGAATGTTCTAATGATACGTTAATTCCCTGTCATTAAATCCCAAGAACAAAGAACAAACATGAGTCAAATCAATAAACAATAAAGTTTTTTGTAGGTTAGTCTGAATGCAGTTAAATCCAATAGAACTTTGACGTATATGCAACTTCTTCTGTGACAATTCTTCTTGTTAAAGTCGTTGTTGACATAGTTTATACACATTTGAATTTTGAAGTCTACAGTTAGCAACTTTGAATTTTGAGAGGTTTGGAACAAGTTCGTTTCTATCACAATACTGCAAACAAAAATTCAAGATCAAATTTTTAAACCTATGTAATAGTTTCACAACATTTAAATCTTATCTTTCACGAATGACGTCAGTGACGGACCTTTGTGTCAGAAAGCGTATACGTACCAAAAATAAAAATACAGCAACTTGGAAAAACATGATATTTGTAAATGACAGATCAGTAAATATACTTCATGTTGCGTTGTTGACGTATTCAACGACGTAAATGATGATAAAATTAATAAAATAATAAGAGGTCGACTTAGGATTAGATGAACAATATGCGACATGGGAGATGATAGTTAAGCAACAAATCCATGATTATACTAGTTTGTGACCATCAAGAGTAGAACATTTGTAGAAACACTAACGAAAAATAACAGGATAAACAAAACAATTAAAACGAGACAAGTTCAATGACAACAATAAAGAAAATGTATTCTTCTGTTACATTTTTCTGTTCTCTAGTGCTTCTTTATTTTTTTTATTTTTAAAAACATCAGCTAGTAAAAACCTTATATATAATATATGGATTGTAAATACAGCATATACATGCTGTAGTATGGTTAAAGCATGTATGGTTAAAGCATATCCTATACCATACATGTAGTCTGAAAAGCACAACAAGCTTTAACATAGGTGTGTTCTCTATTTTTATTTGGTGTGTACAAAATGCTATGATGTATAATGTGTGTATGCAATTCATTTCCACTGTGAGGGAGTGATCTTTGAGAATTGCTTTAGGCTATGATATGAAATTTTACTACTCTTTTCCATAGACAGTGATTTGATATAATTTTACCTTGATAAAGGTGTTCCAATTGTTTATTTGATCTGAAACTTTATCAACTTGATAAGGACAAGAAATCTTAATGTAATGTAAAATTTGGGTGTTTATTTGACATATTTCAAACACTGTATAATAATTCTTATGTGCTTAGGTTTAGCTTTCACTTGGTTTGGTGGGCTACTTTCAATACTGTACCTTTGATTTTCTCTGTTCATATATATTTGATCAGAATCACGTTGATGTTTAGAAATTTAAAAAACAATTATTAGCCTCTATTTTGTGCTATGGAAAAGCCCCTCAGCTTATTTATCGTTTTTTAGAAATTGAATAAATTAATTAAAGATAATTTTTGGAAAATATAATAATTGCAGTATTTGTTTTATTATCTTAGTGAAGAGTATAGTATGTTTTATTTTTGTTACCTTTTCATCAGTATTCTACCTACATAAGTATTTCGGCCATTTAAAACTTCATACTATTATGTTTTTTGTTTAGACTATTATCAGCTCTTGGCAGATGTTGATGTGAAAGTCATTAATGATAATATATGTACATAACATATGCACATATTTATAATGAGAAAATATGCTTATTTAATTGTGCTTGATTTAATAACTTAAGATGGATTTAGTTGCTTAATTTATTTTAACTCAAGATTTTTATGCTCCTGTGAAAAAAATAATTATATGTCAATATAAATTTCAATTGTTTGAAAAGACGTGTTTGCTCAAAATCATTTTTGTTCATTTTCATTCAACATATTTAATTCTCTGAAACTTAAAAAGTCATTCCTGGAACTTATGAGATAAATAAATAAACTATTTCCACTCCCGTCTTGATCGAACTATAATGTGTCTTGATATATATTTACTTATTCTGAGAATAAATCTATTTACTCCATTTAATAAATAGATATTCAATGTGAAGGAGTGATTTTGGATCATTAGGCTAAAAATCCTGCAACTATGCTCAAATATTACTCCTCCACATTGATTATTTGCTCTTATCTTGAGCACAGTGTCTTTTTGTCATTTCCATATATATAATATTGTAAAAACATTTTTGTTGAATAGATTACATATCTACGTAAACATTGTTATCAAAAATCATTGCAATCGATTGGATTACCTTACTTTACCCATCGTTTATAGTGCGTTTCCATCCAAGATTCTTTATGATAAATTAATTGCATGATCTATTGAGATGTTTTTGTATCAAAGACATGCATCATAGTTAAGTCAAAGATGTAAAACAACATATTTCAAGCAGTGTTAGTTCTGGTTAGTTCTGAAAAGCACGAAGTTCAAAAGTATTTTTAAAAAGAAGACAACTTGTTTAATTTTTATTGACATGTTTCGTCATTTCACATGACTTCTTCAGAATGAGGAAAAAAAAATTTACAAGTTTGTAGTTACAACATAAAAAAATTAAGTAATAAATGTCAAATAAATAGAAACGTGTGAACAAATTATGAAGAAGTCATGTGAAATGACGAAACATGTCAATAAAAATTAAACAAGTTGTC
>JAULBZ010008389.1:0-10748 GCA_032360805.1 Neoturris breviconis | reverse complement strand
GTTTTTTCGCTACACATTCGGTTTGGATAATATCATGTTCGGGAAAGCGATTATTATCTTCGTTCAAAGTTCGTTCCGCACCATCTTTTATCGCATCTTTGCTACCATTTCCCTTTTTTATTGTTTTCCATGAACAATTTATTGTTCCATATAAATGTTCCAATTTTTGTTTCTCAGTATTGTTGACATGAACATTACCATTAACGTCAAGGTTTGTTAGTCCATGCTATGTATCTGGAAAGTTACCGTCGAGAATAGAACTAGTGTATCTGGAAAGTTACCATCGAGAATGGAGTTAGCGCATCTGGAAATTTACCGTCGAGAATAGAGAGATAGTGTATTTGGAAACTTATCGTCGAGAATGGATCGAGAATAAAGATTTCTTCTGATTATTCTTCATCAAAAAGTTTAAATTTAAATTTAAACATCACTAAAGAAAAATATAATGTTTTATCGGTTTAACAATAATGTTTTCTTCTAAATGTCATCTTCAAAATCGCAGAACGTATCGAACTTTGAAAGTTTGTAAAAATTTGCGCGAATAGTTTGAAATATTTGGCGAGCAAAAACCTTCTCAAAGATATAGTTTTGAAATTTTTGGCGTGATACACATTTGCGAAAATGTCGAAAGATCGTAAGTGTCTGCTTGCGAAAGTTTGTACTCTTAATGTAATATACCTATTCATAAATGAAGAACGATGCGTTAGTTGATCAAAGTAAAAACTTGTTGGAATGCAATAAAAAACTTCCTTTTTGTTCGGTGACTTTACTGTATACAAATATGGCGGATTGTTATTCAGCGTCGTATATACAGCATGGTGTTCGGTGGCTTTACTGTATACAAATATGGTGGATTGTTATTCAGCGTCGTATATAAAACATGGTGTTCGGTGACTTTACTGTATACAAATATCGTAGATTGTTATTCAGCGTCGTAAATACGACATGGTGTTCGGTGGCTTTACTGTATACAAATATAGTGGATTATTATTCCGCATCGTATATAAAGCATGGTGTTCGGTGACTTTGCTGTATAAAAATATAGTGGATTATTATTCCGCATCGAATATAAAGCATGGTGTTCGGTGACTTTACTGTATACAAATATGGTGGATTATTATTCCGCATCGTATATAAAGCATGGTGTTCGGTGGCTTTGCTGCATAAAAATATGGTGGGTTGTTATTCCGCGTTGTATATACAACATGGTTTTCGGTGACTTTACTTTTACAATTTAGTAGGAGGGGGCATGATGCTCCACCCCAACCCCTAAGCCTAATAGGGTTTTAAGATCAGTCGCGAAAATAAATTATAAACCTCAAAAATGATTGTTCAACTGGGAGAGGTAATATTTCTATATGTTATACAAGGCCGGTGACAGCGGCGGGGCCAGGCGGGACAAGCCCTCCCTTCCACTTTTGTGCCGAGTAAAATGTTCGAAAATTAACCCCCGCGGAATATTTGAAAATTAACTATTTGCGAAATTAAATCCGCGCGAAAATTAATCCACTTAAGGTATGGCCCACCCCCGCCCTTTCCATCCAAAGCGTGTTTTTGAAAAGTTGTTAAGTTAGTTAACCACTTTTATAGCAAATAGAAAGAGTTACAAAGATACTACAGGATTCCAGATATCCGTAAATGCAACAACTCGAATGAAGTTACTCTGGCTGTACTCAGTGATTTCTCAAAGGCATTTGACACTATCGCTATATCATGTCTTATGTCGGGGTTTGTTAGCTAGTGCCAACTAATATTCTCGTTCAAGTTTACAATGCAATTTCTTCTCTCATTTACAATATTGCTGTTCAACATGGGGTCAGCCAAATAGCCTCCTTATTAATCGTATTTCTGTTCTTCAGAATTGTGCAATAAGACTAATGTCATTTGCATCTTCATGAGCGTCTGCTGATAAATTGTATCAGTAAACCTGGGATTGCTTAAAATTTCGGATCTGATTGATATGCAAAACATTCATATCTTCTTAGAACTATATCCAGGCTTTATTACCTGCAGATAAGCTTATTTCTGCCGACTTTCATACTTTTTTCCCTACATCACTAAAACTTACTCTACATTCCACGCTATTTTTCTTCTTCATGAAATGATGTATGGTGTGTCGTTTCGTGTGTTCTATTTTCCAGTGCTATTGACAAATGTCTTCTAGTTTTACCCCGCCCATATGGTACTTGATATTCCACCATTTAGAGCATGCCTAGTGAGGAACGTTGGAACTAAGCCTTTTCAATTATCAATTATTTTCTCTAAAATTGAGGAAGAAGTTTCTTCAAAATTCAAAATGGATGCCAATAATAATTCATGGTTAGTCTTATAGAAAATTAAATCCTACAATGCATGCCAAAAAATTCAAGTAAATCATTTTAGTGAATGTGGTCAAATTCTCATAGAAATCAGATTCTCCAAAAAATCTCAACTTTTGAAAAACTTAGTCGATTAAAAAACAAATTGGCCAGCGGTTTCGAAATATTGCCTAGAATACCGATACGAAAATTCGGGCTGGTACCACACCTTTCCGGCCTATTGGACCATAAACGTATTTTCACTCTTCTTGTCCGGTACAAGAACCCGAGCAGACGAAATTGAAAAATATTGTGGCGATTCCGAGTTTTTTTATACGTTACGAAAAGGTTTAGCCATAAATCATCGAAGAATATATTTATGACGGCATTTATTTCAAAATTAACATGTCAAATAAATACAAAACTAGTAAAGTCAATATCTTGAAATTTATTGGCCAGCATCGATAAACAGCCGCCGATCAATTCGAAGATTGATGACTCTCCTCATTTTCTACACCCTTGACTAAAATTACTTTCTGAATTAAAATTTCCCGGAATTTCCTGGAATTTTCCAAACCGTAACTAAATTATAGACGCTGGTCCAAACTCTCCAGTTATTTAGGTTAGCCGTTTGAAAATTGTTCAGGTAGGACATTTTTGCCACGTTTAAAGATAGCTTCGCAACTGTCCATAGTGATATACGAATGGCTGTTACACACCGTCCAATGGAGGGAGGATACATAATAACCTTGGAATTGACTGGTTGCTTTATAATGGAGAAACCAATCATTTCTGTATTGAAAATAAATAATGCAGAATCAGCTATATTGTACAAGAGCCAATTTAACTTGTTTCTTGCATCCGTATGTGACGTCTAATTAACATTGGCGTCATTTTAAGACTTGGTTAACCAATGAGAAATTTGTTCGTACGTTCGAATGAATAATTTAAACATTTCGTTTTTCAGGTTCAACATATTCCTTTCCAATGACATCAAACACATCTTTTTCACACGATACTGGTAACGCTTCACCAGCAATTCCTATGAAAGGATAAACCTACCTTAAAGTGTTTGCGGAAGAAAAGAATAAGGAATTAAAGAATGCAAACCGCACCTCGAAAAAAGCACATTTTGCAGAATTGAAGATTGCGAATCAGTAATTAAAACAGATTTTTGGTACTTAAATCGTTTTTAAAACAAAATACTGTTTTTTGTAATTTAAATAAACAAATCAAGCGAAGCGCTTGAAAATCTTAAAAAATGCGGAACTAAAGAATGTTAATTCGAATCAAGTTCGCATTCTTTAATTCCGCATTTTTTCTTCCATCAATTGAGTGGTTTGATTTTTTTCATTCAATTCAAATACACCAGAAAGAAGTATTTTAACATTCGTTCGTAGGAAGTTTATACGTTATACGCATTTGATTGCTTTATTTGACAAGAACCAATTGCAAGACTGACATTTAATGTACTAACCTGTACTTCCAACAGGTCTAGAAAAGAAAACAAATATTTTGTCATAACTCCCATGATAAAAGTCTGAAGATGGTCACTAGCCCCTGGTCCTTTCCCCCATGAATTTAAATGACACATATATGTATATGAAAGGGACAAAATATATAAATTGACTGATAATAACAATTTATGCTGCTCTAAATCAACATCCTACCAAGGGAATGTATCCCTCAAGAAATAAATCTCCCCCTCAAGGAGAGCAAATATCAAATATGAGTCCCTCAGTAGATTGGGAGTGGGGAGGACACTAGGCAGTGTATGAGCAGATCGAGGTAAGGGAAAGGACACGACGCAGTGTATGAATAGATTGGGGGTGGGGAGGACACTACGCAGTGTATGAACAGATTGGGGGAGAGGGGAAGACAATACGCGGTGCGTATGAACAGATTAAGGGTGGGGGAAAGACACTACGCGGTGTGTATGAACAGATTAAGGGTGGGGGAAGACACTACGCGGTGTGTATGAACAGATTGGGGGTGGGGAGGACACTACGCAGTGTGTGATCATAAACAATAGATAATGTAATTGCTCTAGCAAATCAGGTGAATTTGAAAATGGACAGATAAAAGCTAAGTGTATTTTTCATATTCTGAATTTTTTTGTTTGATCGTTGCCCATCTAAAGTCACGTAGCAATGGTAGTTTGTACCGATATTGGGTACCGTAAATTCTTTAATTAGAAACTAGTCACCATTCTTATTGAAGTTGTTGATAGCTTCTTTGCTTTTGTGTAATAGAGAAACAGCACACCTCGCTGTCTAAACAATATTTACAGACAATGATATGCATTTTGATATCAATTAATCAAAGGTAGACCACTAAATCTAAGCACATAAATATGATTTGCATACGCACATTATACGTCAGTGTTTAAAATATGTTTTTATTAAGATGGTAAAGTTTCGGTTCAAATAAACAATTGGAACAGCTTTTTCAAGGTAAAATTATGTTAAGTCACTGTGGAGGAGAGTAATGAAATTTCATATCATACCCTGAAGCAATGCATAAAAATAACTTCTCCACAGTTTATATGAACATCAAACATCATAATATAATAATATATAATATACAGATTTCATACATCATTACACATCACAGCAGAGGGACTATTAAATATAATACAGTTTAATAAACACATGGTTTATATTAGCAGTGAATTTGTAACGTCAATTAAATATTTATAGTTCCTAGAAAGCACTTAGGGCATATAAAAGTTTTATTATCAATGTAATGTTCACATTATATATTTCTTTCAAAATTGAAAAAGAAAGCTTTCCAAAATCAAAATGGAGACTTCAATTCTTGAAATTGTAACAATTATTCCTATAAAAAATATCACTTATCATCATGTGGTCAATTGTGAAAGTCTAAACAGTGAAAAAAATTCAAAACATTTCTAAGTCAACAAAAATCATAAATTGAACATTTTGGTGAATGTAAGTTTCCACTTTTGAAAAATCACTTTTTCACTGATACTCGGCCCCGAGTTGACGAAATTGAAAAAAAGTTGGCCAGCGGTCTCGTAATATTGCCTAGAATGCCATAACCAAATTCCAGTACGGTACCACCCTTTTAGCCGAAATCTTAGGACCGAGTAGACGAAATCAAAACAATTTTGGTGAGCCCTTCTAGAACCTGGTCTATTAAGAAAAGCGGGCCGCAACCAATGCTGAAAAGTGATAGCAATAAACTTCGCTTATGTGTTCTCATATTAAGATAATATCACATGATCTGAAAATTGATTGGTTAACACTACCTTATTGAATATTCATTAATAGTGAATCCCTTCTCTAAAGCAAGACTTCTCATCTGTTGATTGAAAACATCACTTCCAGTAAAGTATAATATTCCACAGTAATACTGATCACAAGGAATCAGTCTAAATGAGAAGGAATTAAAATTATATAAACTCTATTTGTACCATGTAAACATTAACTGAATATTTCTATCACAGCGATACCGACATAAGCATTCACTTTAAAGCAATCAATATTAAGAATGATTCCCACAGTTTACTATCGTGGATTGTTTACATCCTTTTTGACAGCTGTGATAAACGCTTATTCAAACCATAGGGTTCTTAGACTGAATACTATCTGCATAACTGGAACACTTTTGGTTCAATGAAGGTACATTTAAGATTAATTTCTCCATGTGAATCATTTTGTACAAGAACCCATTTTTGTGATCCTATTGAAGGTTTGAACGGTATTATAGAAGATAAGTAACCAACCTTATATCAAGTCTGCGATGAGATGTGACATGAGGAAGTTGACAAACACCCTATGTGGAAGAAAACAAGGTATATGATCTGCTTCTCTATCAAAGACGTTACAGACATGTTCGAGTGACACTCCCAATAGACTAGTCCCATGGCAGATCTTGCTTGGTTTTACGAATAATAGTTACTTCTTAAGGATAATAAAAGGTACGGTAATGGAAGTAGCTCGTCTAACCAAGCGAAAGTTATATATATCTATTGTATTGCATATAGTATATATATCGGTAACGAAAGTAGCTCTCCTAACCGAGCGAAAGTTATATATATCTATTGTATTGCATATAGTATATATATCGGTAACGAAAGTAGCTCGTCTAACCGAGCGAAAGTTATATATATCTATTGTATTGCATATATGTAAAAGTTTGTCACCATTGATAAGACTTCAAATAACTTCACATTAATTTGCAAACATTACTATATAGCATGTCTTTTAAATGAAGTCGATGTTCCAAATAATAATAGGTCCAACTATGAGCTCTGACGAAATATTTTTTTTTTGCGAAAAATATGGTCTTAACGTAATTGACGATCAAAAAACCTTGCAAATTATGCACTGGATGTCCAAGATGCATAGAAAAACCTGCTGGGGGAAGATTTATAGTTGTATATAGCAAATGCAGCAATAAACCACTCTCTAAGGTTATATCTAAGGTATTCAAATTGATATTTTCGCAAAATACGTTTTATGCAAATTGTAATAGGGGTTTTATTATTATTAGTAGTAGTAGTATTATTATTCATTGTTGGCCACCCAAAGCAAGACCACAAGGCCACTGGATTGCAGAGGGTTACTAAAGAAGAAAAGATGAAAAAGATTTAAAAAGAACTAGAAATATAGAACTTTGGTATAAAATTTGTGAGTATAAAAGTACAAAATTTAGTTTGATTTATTCAAAAAATATGTATTCTATTTACTAATTTGTGGTGTTTAGAAATTTATTTACATTGCATTTAAATATCGCCAGATTATATGAAGACGGGAACGAGTCACTGGGCAAAGATTTCCATAGCTTTGCGGTACAGGGAAAATAAGCTAGTTTCATGAAATTTACAACGAGATTTAGGAATATCGAGAAAGAATTGGTTATTTGAACATAATTGTAAGAAGAGAATGTTTTAAGTGAAAGGGAGTGTAGTGTTCATGAGAGCATTTACCATGAAAATAGCGATAGAAAAGAGAGAGGCTAAAGACAATTCGACGATGAGAAAGAGGCTGAAAGGTTCAGTATATTTTTGTCACCTACTTCAAGACGATGTTGGACACAGTCAAGTGATAATAGTGATCGTTGAGAAGCTCCACCCCACGTGACAACAATATTCCATGGATAGACGAATTTGGCTTTTGTAGAGACAGAGAATTAAATTTGGGGAAAGATATTTAGGTGAACGATAGAAAAAACCCAGCAATCTTCGAGGCATTTTTAGCAATTAAGGCAATGTAATCATCTCACTTTAAGTGCATCAGTAAGCTTTAAGCCAAGTAAACGATCAAGAGAATTTGACTCTTTTAGGTTGGTTCCATTCATAGAGATTGAGGGAAAATAGGCAAATTTATGATTATGAAAGGAGACGAGTTTGGTTTTCGCTGCATTAAATGAAACAAGCCACTTCTCACCTCATTCAACAGCAGCTGTAAGGTCAGAAGTTAGATTGATTGTTATAGTGTCAATGTTTTTAGTTGAAGATGTAGAAGAATAAATATGTCAATTAGAGGAAGATCATTTTATGAAAATAAGAAACAAAGTTGACCCAAGCACAGAGCCCGAAGGAACGCCAGTATTCAAATCATAAGAAGCTCAAGATTGCCTATCTAGGACAACCTTCATTTTACGATTAAAAAGGAGTGATTTGTTAAGAGAAAGAAGTTTACCGGAAACAGATATTGAGTAGTTTAAAAGGCTGAGGTTTGCTCTATTTTTTTTATCTAGATTTTTCACAAACAGATTTAGAGAACATAATTGATGGTCGAAGAAAAGATAATCAGTTAGAACTAACAATACTAGTCATAATGTGACTATTGGAATAGAGGATACAACTTAAACAAATACCTTGTCGTAACAAGATACTTCTGGAACACATCTATTAAGAAAAGCAGTACGCCACCATTGTTACCGTCGTTATCGCCACCGAAAAGTGATAGTAATAGCCCATCCAAATTTCTTTGGCAATATATGCAGAGTAAACTTTTTAAGGAAATAGTTTAGAATTTTGTCCACAGACTTCAAAGAATAAAAAAGCAAAGCTAACTAGATTACTACACTGACCTCAGGATCCTTGGTCCCAGGACCCTGACTACAAGACCTTGGTTTTAGGACCCTTGCTTAAGAACCCTGACCCCAGTATCCTAGCCTCAGGACTAGCTTAAAGCTAGTAACACATTGAAATACACAGGTCTTTCAATATTATTGCAAAGAGACTTGCGAAGTGTCCCCAGATATCATTTAGATGTTTCTTCTTACCATAAATTTTGTATCACCATGTGATATAGTGTCAGTCACATATTTGTTGCTTTCCAGTGTATTCACCAATTCTTTTAGTTTAACATTCTAAGAACATGAAATTATAAAATATTGATTATAACTATATGCCTCTTTTTAAGGGGGGTGTAAAGGAAATATTACCTCTGTGGTATTGTTGTCATAACCGAAGAACATCGGATTCACTTATAATCTAATTCTACGGAAAGCTTTTAAAATTCTCCTTAAGATGATTGTAAAAATAAAGCAACCACCTGTTGAACGTTTTGGAAAATATACCTGAAACCTGAAATATCGCGTATTTAGTAATCTGCACCTTATTTACAAATCTAGTAAAAAAAAAAAAAGGAGAAAAAACATCACATCTAAATAGAGACTCGTTGAACTATAAAACAGTATCTTATTTTATTGTCTTGGGATTTACATAGAAAGTTATGATAATTTATGCGTTAATTTAAAACCATGTTTCTTACATATTGGTTATTAATAGAATCAAAGATACAGTATTTATTGAAAGCAGTCCAACAAACCGAATGAAAGATAAACCTAATCACGTAATTATGATTTGCATATACACATTATACAGTGTTTGAAATATGTCTTTATTAAGTTGATAAAGTTTCAGTTCAATTAAACAATTGGAACACCATTATCAGAGTAAAATTATATCAAATCACTGTGGAGGAAAGTAGCAAATTTTCAAATCATAGCCTAAAGCAATGCTCAAAAATCACTCCTTCACAGTGGATATGAACTGCATACACACATTATACACAATAGTATTATGTATGTAAACACCAAATAAAAAATAGAGAATATAGTATTAGTTGTGCTTTCAAAGACTCTGAGTACATATATAATATAGTATATGCTTTAAAACCATACATGCTTTAACAATAGTAAAACATCTTCCTCTGTTGAATCTGCATTGTCATTATTATTCCTAATTTGTATTGAGAGCAATTAATAAAGTTTTATATAAGATTCTTTTATTAAAAAATCTTCCTCTGTTGAATTGTGTATTATCATTATTTCTAATTTGAATTGTGAGTATATAATTAATAATGTTATAAAAGTTCTTAATACTAATTAAATTTTTTTATGACCCTAAAGTGGATACACATGAATACACATTAATGTTTATTTCAAAATTGAAGAAAGAAGCTTCCCAAAATCAAAATAGAAACTTCAATTCTTAAAATTATTTTTATAAAAATTATCACTTATTATCTCAAACAATTGAGGAAGAAACTTCCCCAACATACAAAAATGTCTGCCAAAAAAGGTTCATGGTCAAAGTCACATAGAAATTAAAATGTCCAAAACTTTCTAAGTCTCCACTTCTCCCCTTATCATTTGGGCATGATATCAGGTGTTGTGGTCAAAACCTCATAGAATTCAAATTCTCAAAAAAAAAATTCTTCACTTTCAAATATTTTATAAGTCTCCACTTCTTCCTTACCATTTTAAAATGTTATTTGGGTGAATGTGGTCCAAACCTCGTAAAATTCAAATTCTCTCTAATTCTCTTTTCTCTACTTTTTTGTCAATACTTGGTCCCAAACTGACAAAATTTAAATTTTGCCAGTAGGTACCATGCCTTTTCGGACGATTGGCCCAAAAATGCAATTTGGACCCTTTTTGTCCAAAATGCGAGATCGAGTGGACAAAATCGGAAACTTTTGGTGAGCCCTTCTAGAATATCGCCATTGGGTATAAATAGACTTAAAATTTGATAATCATGTCTTCTCTTTGTTAGAGAAAGCTAGCTGTAAACTAACTGTATTCTGTAGTATTATTAAATTTCTGCTTTTTTATAAACAAAGAATTGTGTTAAAATCTTTTGTGGAATCTCAATTAGCTTATTGTCCACTGTTTCATGGTCGATAAATAAAGAACATGACAAATAGACTCCCAGAGAGAGCAATAAGTGTTATTTATAGGGACGACATATCATTTGCAGAACTCTTAACAAAATATGGTTTTGTTAGCACACACCATCGTAATATTCAATCACTAGCGATAGAATTATACAAATCTAAACTTGAAATAAAGAAATTGATTCTGGCAAACTCTCCCTGCAGGATATGTAAATCATTACCTTAAGGGAAGAAATTTTGGCGGGAATTTAATTTGGCGGTTGGTAAAATCGGCATATTTGGCGGGAATTTAATT
>JAULBZ010008388.1:0-10749 GCA_032360805.1 Neoturris breviconis | reverse complement strand
TCAGCCAACTTGGCTGAAAATATTCTGAAAAATCTCTCCTCCACAGCGATGACCGGCTGTTATTTCGAGCCCTGTTTCTTTGATACAAATTAGACGAGAGAACTGTGTTTTGCATAATTTAATACTGTAGTATCTATTAAAACATGAATATCATTAAGAAGATGTGTACATGAAAGATTCAAACTAGCTTTCGTGTTCCTCTTTGAAAGTATAATTTATCTTGGAAGTTTCTTACTTGTTTGTGTCACAAAATTGTACACGTAACGAGTTCTCGTCAATAACGTCTATCACAACACCAGGTAAGTACGAGAATTCTTCTAAATGAAAACATGCTTATATTCAACAACTTCATTCAACATATCAACGAGTTTGTGTTTCCAAGTAACAACATTTCACGCAAAAATATGAAAAATGAATGTGCATTCAAACAAACTCTCCTATCGAAACCATCTTTCACCTCAAAAATTAGCAAATCCCTGGAAATGTAAATATAGGTATGAATTTACCTAGTGGACAAAAACTTGTTCAAAGACTACAGTAAAGCTGGTTTTCCATTAGCGGAAAATTCGGCGCGGAATCCAAATGAAGACATTCCATTGGATTCCGCGCGGATTTTACGCTAATGGAAAACGGTCTTAAAGACGAATGGGTATGAAGTAATACTTATTGTGGCTTCAATTCAATCAACTACACCCTTAGCTACAAATACGTTGTAGATCGGAAAGAACTCTGGTTCTTCAGAGCAATAATATACTCCAGTGTACACTATACACATACCTAAATTAGAAATCCCCAACACATGTGTATTCTTTTCAAACTTCTGTCTCTTTGTATGGGCTCCAAAGATATATGCATAATTCTAAACATGAAGAGGATATTATTCTCTAGATCATTACAAAACTTTACACAGCGTGAACGACTACTGGGTACGGACTCATATAGCTCTATATATGGACTGCTTATTTCCATATGTGGCAATACACAGTCCAGATACGGAGCTACACAGTTCCGTAATCCGTCTTTCATGTTGTGTAAATTCCAGTCAATGAACGTAGTTTTGGTTGTAAGTAACTCACACACAAATATTTGGTTAGGGTCAGAATAGTAGGCTATTTCAGTTTAGTAGTAGGACTTCAATAGATTATGACATGGCTTTTAACCTTCACTGTAAGGCAGCGGATTATTTCTTTCTTGCTGGTCAACCATATTAGTTAAATGTCGTTTGGTTTTGGTGGACTCAACAGGTTTCTACATCTGAGCTGAAAACTGTATCATAAATGAATTGCTAAAAGCGGTACTACTGGGCAAAAACTTGTTCACAGTTCGCAGTGAAGACGCTTGAACAACGTCGAACGACGTTGTACTAGCATCTTTACTGCGGACTTTGAACAAGTGTTTGCCCATTGGGTGACATATAACTACTGATAATTAAAAACCGTAAAACATCCATCTTTATTTTACCTCAATGGTCGACACAAGAGTAAATCACTGTGGAGGAGGGATATTTAAGTTTAAAGCCTAAAGCTGTTCAAAAATCTCTTCTCCACAGTGATTATTCGCTCTTGTTTCGAGCACTGTACCTGAACATCAAGCTGCTGATCAGCCCATTCGATCAAATAATTTCTTGGACCATTCACACGATCACGCACTGCAGCAAGGTGATAAACACCTGTTTTATTGTCTCGACAAATGACAGCTTGTCCAACTAAAGCGTCTTCACATTTCCGTATGTATAAACAATCCCGTTCGAATTTTGCTGGCGATACCAAATACGATTCAGCTCGAGGTATAACAGACTAAAGAGAAAACAACGTAATGCTTCAATAATTGTCAGACACGGAGAACGAAGTAACCGTGTATAGAGCGTCTGCAATGGATACATCAACTTACATGCAATTGAATTGTTCCTTCAATTAATGCAAGACAAACGTTAGGATTTCTTTAAAAGAGCAGTAAGGATCCGAAACACAGGCATTATACACATTATTTTGCTGGCAGCAATACTAAGTGGAAGTTACTTGGGCGCTTCAGAAACATGGAGTTTTATATAACCACACAACGGCCGATAACAATCAATATTTTTGAGCCGAACAGTTCCGGTAAATGAATGAGAGTGCTCTGTACATGCCTTAAAGCAATGTTAGTGAGTCTTCTGTTCAGTGCCTAAAAGCGTAACAATACTGCAAGGTTCAAAAAGTTTGTTTGTTATGGATATTTCAGTAACTTAACAGACAAAATGTTTATTGAATATTACCACTTGTGCATCATAGAATTGAACTTTTAAAGCACCATCTTGTTCAATGCCATGCACTAGACCTGAAAATAATATGAAATTTAAAATCATCATCAATTGTAAAATATATCTATACCAAAAACAATACTTTTTGACCACCAGTTCGAAAGCCACAAAATAAATATCGGACACATACGGTCGAGAAGTGTTTTTTCGAGTACAACTTAGCTGAAAACTGTACTCAAAAAACATTCCTCCACAGGTGATGTCAAACATTTATAATGAGACTTGATTCGGGAGACATTTCTTAGCGAGTTGTTTCTCATAAAACAGTCATGTCACGACCCATGTGACCTTGGAGTGCCCACGTGAAAAGCACTTTTAGGGAAAAAGACTTGACTTATATAATAGTAAAATAACTGTGACTTTCTTAAGCTCAGCATCGATGGTGTTCTACAATTTACATATATACCTGGTGCATAAGCATATTGATATCTTGGATGTAACGCAATTACATAGTCACCAATCTACAATGAACGTAACATATATGCATGATTAGAAAGCAAGCACAACTACAAAAACATTGCAAAAAATAATATCAAAAATTAAAAGTTTAGTTCCAATATTCTAAGAATGTTGATAGCCAAACTGTTGCGTAAATATTGGCGACTCTGCAGTGTCAAATAAGCGGTGGAGGATGCTTATTAATTTTTGGAATATTTTACAACCCCCGCGCCCCACTTATTAACTTTTAGGAAATCAACAATAACATAAAACAGTCAACTCTTTAAAAAGCTAAAATAGACGTTAAATAATAACGTGAAATTAGAATGTTTTACTCCCATTTCCAAGACTGCAAATTAGTTATAATAGATTGCAGAAAGACAGAAACGGCCAAAATAACACTCTAAACTTTCTACATAACTAATTGACCAGTCTTTAAGCAATTGTCTGACAAACCCTGGATATAGTAATAATAATAAATACCACTGTTAACATGTCAATTTAGTAACTATAGAAACTTGCCAACCCCTCAGCTTGTTTGAAAGGTGAAACCTGCTATAGAAAGTAACAAGTAGGAGAAAGATTTAATTTTCTTACTCGTATAATATTATCAGCATCGTCATCGTCAGTGATGACGTCATCACGTACAACTTGTTCCATGTCACCAACACCATCTTCAACGACATATTGGTACTCATCAATAATCTTTTTAAGTGTTCCTAAAATCAAATATTATTATTTTGCTTGTTCAAAGTCTACAGTAAAGACGCTAAAACAACGTTCTAGCGTCTTTATTGCGGACTTTGAACATGTTTTTGCCCAGTGTCTTATTCATTGGGAATATAACATGTATACAAACTTTACTGGAACACTTACATAATTTTATTCTAAATATAGCACGAAATCCCCGCGAGCCTATATCAAGGTATTGATTATCTGCTAAGTACAATGTTGGTTATGAAGAAAGAGAAAAATATGTATACAGAAGGAAGCTATACATTTCATTTCACCATATCCTCCATGCAACGCATTTAACTGTTTTATTTGCACCCAACAGAGGTAAAAACAAAAATAAAAAAACCGCTAAAATAAATTTGTGGTCTTAAAATGGCGTTAAACATGACGCAACAGATTTGCTAAAAATGTTTCTTCACAAAATTATTTTCAAAGCCTGATACCTGGCTACCTACTTTTCTAATTGTTATGTTCCTGTTATAATTCAACAAGTTTAAGAATCTCTTTTTGTTGATACTCAATTCTGAGTTGACAAAATTGAAAAACATTTGGTGATACCAAATTCAAAGATGGAATCACTACTTTTAAAATTGGTCTAAAATCCCAAATTGGTCCCTAATTTTTACGGATCCTTCTAAATATTTGCCTTGAATAACACTAACAAATTTCAAAATGGTATCATTTCATGTTGTAATACATGGGACACAATAACTAATCCAAACTCCTTATAGAGAGTATTGATACCTCTGTAGTACCATCCATCATCTTTGAATCTTGCTAATACTTCTTGATTGATCGTTAACATAGCAGGTATTTTTCTCACAGTTACTGCTGGATCACTATCTGGAGGATTACGAGCTAAGGTAAACACGAAACCAGATATATCCCGGTACAAAATTGTACACACCGAATTTATGTTTGCATAAAATGAAATTGATATAATTATACATGATTCATTGTCAAATCCCAGCCGGCAAAAACCTGTTCAAAGTCAGCAAAATAACGTTAGAACAACGTTCTTTGAACGTTGTTCTAACGTTATTTTTCGGACTTTGAACAGGTTTTTTGCCGGCTGGGATAATATTGATTTTAATTAGTTACCTAAATTCCATTAATTTAGCGCGCAAAAATTAAAGTGGATGATTGAGAATAAAAATTCTGAAGAGAATAGATTTCGAAATCTGTATTTTTCAATGATAAAATCTACAGAGGAGAGTACTGAGTCAACGATCTTGCAATGGATTGGTTTCTTCGTAAGTGCGATGACCTAACACTATATTTTTAGTGCGATGAACTAACACCATATTTTTAACTTTAAGCTTTGCATATTTGTTGACATGCGAAAAATAAGGGAATCAAAAATAAAGTGGTGCGAAAATTAATGGTATGAGGAATTAAATGTTTCAGTATAACAGAAATAAACATGTATTCCATCAATTGAAATGGTGGCTGATATACCCAATTTTTTTGGTAGATGTTAAGTATTAAATTTAACTGAACTGGGCAAAAATTAAACCGCGAAGAAGCGTATGGCAGCGAACATTTAATTGCTTAGCTTCCTCAATACGATGAGACTAATCAATTACAAGATTATTGATTGATGATCCCTTGAAGAGTTAATGCTTAAAGTCTATGTGCATGTATTAGTTATATGGCAATCAGAAGAAACATGTGTATTTGTAGGTTGTTTATAAGGATGGTACCACAGTTCGCAAAGCGACCATGCCTTTCGCATTATTTCACAGTAAATACAAAGAACAGTCAGAAAATTACAGAATGTTTGAAATACAGCATTCTGTTCTACGATATTCAACCAATCAGCATTCTGTTCTACGTTATTCAACTAATTGTGGAAAATAAATGGCATAAATAGCAAGTAAAACTTACATAGTAGAATTCCAGATTCTCCTTGCGCCATAAGCACGGATTCATTCTCATGACCAACAAATACCTTCACTTCCGGATCAACCTCACCATTTATAGCTTCAGAAGGTATTGGAGTGCTATTAGGAAAATTTATTTTGGAAATTAATTACAAGGAAAAGATAATCAAGCACAATGGAAAGATAATCAAGCAAGATCAAACTATTATTTACAAGATTAGTTTTCTGATCTTTCTGAGCAAGTTCACGAACTTGTTTCCGAATATATTTGGGTTTTGATAGAGCAAGCTCATGGTTTTAAAAAGATAGCTACATGCAGATAAACTAGTCAAAACATTGTTGTTCATGTGCCAAAGTATATTGCAAGGAGTTGCAGTTTGGTGATATACTCTGGCGGACCAAGAAGCTGTCATCGCATGAATATGCCAAAACGAAAAAAACAAACGACCAGAAGTCCCATGTTTATACCCGGTGGGAAAAAACTTATTTAAAGTTTGCAGTAACATATTTATTGCTGACTTGGAACAAGTTTTTGTCCAGTGGGAAAACGAGGAGATCAAAGAATTTATTGTTGAATCAGGGACAATTATTAAGGACTATATTCAAAGAACTTAAATAACATTTTTTGTACTTATTTTTTGTTTTTCTTCTACGTTAAAATTTAGCACTCTGAGCAAGACCATAAACCTAATTTCAGTAACAAGCTTGTTGGTCTGATTCTGGGGTGGGAATACTTCTGGTGTAATAAAAAATGGTTGTTTGCTCCTTAACACAAAGAAGATTACAAATGGTGTTATAAATACAAGAGGTGTACGCTTCTGTAATATCCCTCCCTATCCATGGTCGAAATAAGAGCAATTGATTATTTTACTCTTATTTCGGCAACTGTCCATACCAATGTGTGTACTGGATACTGTAAGTGATACATTTTTGTCACAAAATATACATGCAGCCGATGTAAGCATTTTTTCTGAGACCAAATTAATAATAAACTTTTGAAAAGTAACCTGCCAAACCGAGCAAATGTTAATCTATGGAAATCATTCGCATACATTATATACACCAAAGTACTATGAATACACTATATAGAATGGTATAGTGTTCCTATATATATAAACTGGTGAATATACTATAAAATATGTTATAGGCTAAATGTATATAAGCTATATGTATACAGGATATATCTACATAGGCTTTAATGTACATAGGTTTTAATGTATATAAGGCTATATGTATATAGGATATATGTATTGATATTTTCATGAGCAATATGCATAAGTATGCATATGTATGCATGCAAATGTGCATGTAGATAGACAATACAATAATGAATAAGCTATTATGTTTTTAATGTTTTAAAGAAGCCATGTGTTGATTTGTTTCTATCAGCTGTTAGCATCACAATTAAAGGAGCTCTTAAAATTTTCTTAACCGTTTAATTTATTTCTCCAAGGAAGAAGCTTTCCCCAATAATACAAAATAGATGACATAGAAAATTGATGGCCAAAATCTCCTCGAAAATTGATGCATTGTGGAATAATTTTGTTTATAAAAATTTAAATTTCCTCACAATACCAAAGACAAAGACCATATATTGACTATGTATGGCCAAACACAGCTAATGTATGAAGGTATCCTTGACTGTATTTGGTAACCTTCCATGCCATGTCTAAACATAGAAATAACATACTGTTCATCAAGCATATCAGGTGTACTTAATCTAGGGGTGGGTGATCTGGATTCTATAATTGTTTGTTCATTTAATCTAGGCGTAGGTGATCTGGATTCTGTTATTGTTTGTTCATCTTTCATCTGTATAACTTGTTGTAATGTTGTTTGTTGAATGTTATGTTGTTCTTGCTTTTCTAAAATATGTTGTATTAATTGCTGTTGCTGTTCTTGCTGACGCTTAAAAATTTCAAGCTGCATTTCAGATAGGTCTTTGTATTTGTTCTATAAGAGAATGTAAACAATGTAAATCTTTGAAAAACTGAAAGATTAATGCTGTGAAACATTGTACTACAGATGAAGGTATAGAAAATAATCATTGCAGAGGTGGGATTTTTAAAGTATAGCTTCAGGCTTTGTAGAATGAAGCTATGCTCAAAAACCGCTCCTCCACAGTGATTATTTGCTATTAGTTTGACAAACCACGAGAATTACTTAGATATTTATTGAGTAGACTTAAATTATGTTGTTTCTGGCAGCTAGTACCCAAGCTCTTGGAACAAATTCGAATTTCGGCATAGTTCGTCTTACTAATCAACAATTACGCTTTTAATAAGTTAAAAATCTGTATACTTTACACAGAGAGCTGATCTATCCAATTTATAGATATTTATGATTATGGCTAGATCCTATCATATCAGATCAAGCCTTAAAATAACGATCAGACATCACCTGCACAGGAGTGTTTTTTGGGTACAGCTTTGCAGCTTTGCAGCTGAAAACTGTACTCAAAAACACTCCTCCACAGATGATATCAGACCGTTTAAGGTTTGTCAGTCATGATTAATACGTTATATCTAACTATACCTGCAAAGTTTGCTGTTCTTCATTCTGTTGGTGGATTTGTTTTTCAAGTAATTCATGTTGCTGATCTTGAAGTTGTTGTTGCTGTTTTTCAAGTAAAGACTCACGTTGTGATTGTTTTTCTTCATTTAATTTTAAACGTTCTTGCAGATCTAAGAGTAAAACTTTCTGCTCATCTAGTTCTTTCATTTTCATTTCGTGTTGCTCTTGAAGCAGCTTTTTCCATTCATCAAATGATTTATCACTATTATCATCTTCAGCGTCACTCTCTTTTTTATTTTCTTCTTCATCTGATTCACTCTTTTTCTTTTCTTCTTCATCTGATTCGCTCTTTTTCTTTTCTTCTTCATCTGATTCGGATGAACTTGAATCTGTGTGCTTATCAGAAGCTTCATTGTCAGAACTCCTAGAAGAATGTCTGCTTAATGAGCTAGGTGGTTGTGTAACTATTAAAGGAATAGATATCTTTTCAGTTTCGTTTTGACTGTGTCTGGAACTTGCAGAAGATACAGATGACCTTTTCGATTTAATTGACGAAGATGATGATGAAGAATGACGACTTGGGTATGCTAAAAGAAAAAGTAAAAAGAATAGACCGTTATTCATATTATTATTTTAATGATTCAAAGTGAAACAAACAATAGTGTAGTTGAAATCATTAATGTAAATGATGTACATCATTTGAAACCGAAGAATTTTTTTCAAACAATGGCTTTTAGTTTGTTATGATATCATTAGCTTATCACAATAGCCATTATTTCTTCAATATTCAGTATCGTTTGTTTCCATTCTAGTAATGAATTCATTTTATTACATTGTTTGAAATATTATGAGCGAATAATTACTGCATAAGAGAGATATTTGAGCATAGCTTTAGAGAACAAAGCTTGGAGCTATGTTCAAATATCCTTTCTCCACAGTGACTAATTCCCTTATTGTGAACACTTTACCATTTAAAATGAGGCAGGTAAACACAGAGTTATGAATGCTCAGTTACGAACACCAAGTACGGAAATCCCGAGCTGTGAAGCATTAGTCGTGCCGCCGTATTTTAAAATAAATACGTAACTTGATGAAAAATCAAAAAAAGAACGTGTTTCATAACATTTATATTTTTTCATGACAGTTCGAGTTACGTAATTTGTTCAAAAATAAAATAAAGAAAATTCTTTAGTTAAGATTTATTAAAAATTCACAATATTTTCATTGAAAATGACACAAACCATTTTGGTCGTGCACGCAATATTTTGTAGCAAACTTTTGTTTAGTCATGTCTAAACAAATGAACAAAAGAAAATTTTCAATTATTAAACAAAAGAAAACGTTCGTTTATTGAACAAAATAAATCGTTCCATCATTGTTGAACAAGAGAAAATTGTTCTACATTTGGTGTTTTAAGCATCTGTCACTCAATGTCACTCAATGAAATTTGAAATAGTAACCTAATCTCGACTCATGAAACTTAATGAAAATTGCTTTTTTTACTTTTCGTAACTTTCATTGAGGTACGGTTTTGAAAAAATTGGTGACATCGCGTCTCTAATTCTTCAAAACTCTGGATTTTCGTAGCTTTCATCAATCATCAAGTATCCTATCTTTATCTTATCTATTCTATGCTTCAGTACTAAGTGTAAAAGTTAAAAAATGACAAAAAAAGTATAACTTACGTTTTGAATGATCCCTTTCAATGAGTGCATCAAAATTCCTAGGTAAAAAAATACACAAGGTTGAAACAGTTGAAAAATGTTAGCCATGTCAAATCAGTTCAATATTGGAGATTCCTTAGGAAGTGTTCAAAATAAGAGCAAATAATCACTGTGGAGGAGTGATTTTTGAGCATTGCTTCAAGCTAGCAAGCTGTTAGGATCTACCTTATTACCCCGTAAGCAACCCACCCTGCCAACAAGCCCCAAGTCTTTCCATGTAGCTTTTTTAAATAAACACCACACCCAATCCATTGCTACCTGTGACTAAAATCATAATCATTAAACGAACATTTAGTTTTGAAAACATGAGGTATAAGAGCATTCGTACCTACCTATGACTCTCATGTGAATTATGAACTTCTTGAATAAAACGAGTTGAAAAGACAAATCTTGAACGTGTTATTTTAATTAAATCTTTTCTCAGGGCAGTTACCTGAAACGAAAGAAAAAATACAAAGGATGCTGCATGTGGTTAGCGTTTGTATGCATCTTAGATCCAACATTGGTTTAAGGATTTTGTATCAAACGCAACTGATAGTAGATTTAACGAACAAAATTCAACAAAAATGAAACTGCACATAAGGGTGAATTGATCAATTGTAAGATTGTTAACTCACTACGCTTCTCTATAAATTATATTTTTAAGACAGTCAAAAACTTGTTCAAATCCCTCTTCCGCAGTGATTATTTACTATTATTTCGGCATAGAAAATTATGTTTAAGAATGTATAAATATCAAAACAAACACAAAGCAAACAAATACCACATAACAAAGCCTATGAGCGTGATGCTGGCGGAAAGCTTGTAAAAATTCAAATCTCTAAATTTTTAAAACTGAATTTTTGATGACAATATATTCTATTCATGACATCCATCATTAGAACAAATAAATGTAAATATATTTTACGTTAAGGTATTTTCAAAATAAAACCAGTTAATAAAACCAGTTGAGTGATTAATCCGTAACTCTGCACTGTTTGCATTGGGTGGTTCCATTTTTTTTGGGGAAGGTATTTAAAATTTATTTCTTTTATAGAAAGAACCATTATAAATAGATTTTGATGCATGCTAAGTACTGCTAAAGCTTGGTTTCCAATAAAGAAAATTTGTTGAGCAACAGTTGAGCAACAGTCGTGCGACTGTTGCGCGATGTATT
>JAULBZ010008387.1:0-10750 GCA_032360805.1 Neoturris breviconis | reverse complement strand
TTTTTAAAGTATGTAAGAAAATAACCTCCTGAATAATAATTTTTGTTATGTTACTTTCACAGCAAAATTTAAAAATTTGGGGGTCCACACCATACTAATGAAGGGTTAAACATACTGGTTACAGTAATGATAACCTCAACTTATTTCTCTATTTTCTTTTTCAAGTTTCACTTAAGCCTGGAAAGGTGTGAGGTTTATAAGTAGATTTTTTTCAAAATGATAGGGTGGAGAAGGGGATGTACCTCTTCCCTTTCCTATATCCATTTCAACGTTTAGTTGGTCCCATACAACAAAACCAAAATAAAATAACATATTTGTCCGTTTGAAGTAAAATGAGTCGACACTCCAAAAAGTGGACAACTCAAATTAACGGACCGATGGTGTCCGCGAATTTGGAGCCTGTACAATTTATTTCGTCAAGACCTGGTTTAAGGAACCTGTTTCTAAGAATAAAATTCTATACTCACTCGGATGGAAAAGTTCGAAACGCAGCAGTAATTCACGAACGTTTAGTTGCGATTTCTTAACAAATTTTGGATCATCTGTCGCAAGAATGCTAACTTGCATGCAGTTTACGTAGAAAAAACGTAAATGGGACCCAGGCTTCACGCAGCCTAAACATTCGTTTTGTATGTGCTTGTTGCTAAATTTCACCAATGCTATTAAAAATGTAAAAATTCCAAAAATGCAAATCCTCCAGCATTTATGATGAAATCATTGATATCCAGGTCAACCACAACACTGGAGATATCGTCTTTATCACCTTAATTAACATCACTAGGACTGGACATTAAGTTTATGTTCTGCCAATAGAATCTTAATCCTTTGATACTATTTTAATGCAATAAACAGAACATTATTGTCAAATGATTTTTTTTTATCGTTTTGAAAAATTCCTGCCAAATAATATTAATAGCTATAGCTACAGCGTTTTTTAAAGATCAGGTAATTTCTTATAGGAGGTGACATGAACCCTACTTTGGCAAAATCTTCATTAGTGCAACTTCCTTGATGAGTGGAGATGCTTCTGTTTTCATTTTAAAATTAAGCTTGTTTTATACGCCAAACTTTTGTAGCACCAATCATTTTTATTTATTAATCTATATGATTCACTATGCAAAATAATAAAAAATATTGATATTAAAGATGTAAATGATAATATTGTAAAACATTTGGTAATTTTCTTATTATGAATGGCAAAGGGAAAATTTCTAAAGCTATCGACTATACATCTACTAGTAAATAGATGATGCAATATGTGTGAATTGTAGAGTACACACGTCGTATTATTTCAATGGGTCTTTTCATAAAACAATGAAAACGAGGCGTTCGTTGCTCAAAGTAGAACTTGTACAATGCAATAACTTCCTTTTTGTACAGTGACTAGAAGTCATCAACCAAGTTAATAGACTGAGCGTACGAGCGTACAAATAAATGTGTTAAGCATTAGAACATCAAGAAATATATATAATAAACAGCAATTAAAAATGTGTGTTGAGCGCACCCTGTTTATTCATATTCTAAATCTGTTTCTTCTCTCGCAACCGATATCAATCAGTTAACATAATAAGCCTAAGTTTGCATGCACGAACATCATATTTTTTGTTATCTGGACTATATTGCATGCGCACTAATGTTCAAACGAATACAGACGAAAACTGAAGAAATCGATTGGACTAATTTTTCTTTATGTTTTTGCGGACCGAATGAGACGCGAGACTAAATTTTGAAAAACTTGCTTAACTCGCCATGGAACACGTAAAAATTTATATGTATATGCAAAATTTATATGTATTAAGAGAAAGAATAATAACAGTCGTGATAAACACATTGATGATATTTGGTCAAGAACATGTTACTTTTTCATTTGTTGATTATGTTGTCGTTGGGCAATATATAATAATGGAAATAAATCTATTGTAATGGCATTGGAATACTTATTAATTTATTTATTTGGAAAGAAGTTTGGTTAAAAACCTTAGATCGGAGATAACGTAAGCCGGAAAAGAACCTAAGTCGGAGGTAAAAAAAACGGAGAGAAATATTGGTCATTGAGCCAAAATTTGGTCACTTTTTTTCTTTTTTGTTAGTCGATAAGGTGACCTATGTCCTATTTGGGCAGCACTCTGCACTCAACACTCTTATTACCTTGCAACAAGTTCCACTTTGAACAGTCAACACTTCGTTTTCATGTATTTGTGAATAATTTACTCGATGCTAACAAATAAATTGGATGCAAATGATGTTGTCAGTTAGTACATTTTATCCCCTGACAGAAAATAGGCGATTGAATATGCAAATAGTATTTTGTCATTTTTAAATATATATTATAATGTTTATGTTGAATGGTGAGTGGTAATCACAAGCTCGTCCCCAGCACCTTTTGACTTTTATTATTTTTCCCGGACCGAGAAAAATAAAAAAAGTCAAAAGGTGCTGGGGACGAGCTTGTGGTAATCAAAGAACTATGTAATTGCAATAGCTTTAAAAACGGTATTAGAAGAGGTGGCAAAAAAGAAAAGCTAAATAGAGAGGGGCGTTATTAACTACATAAAAATGAAGTTATTAGAAGGAGAGCTAAATAAAAAATGGTGTTACGTATATATTTCGAAGCAAGTGTCTATATCGTTATCATATTCCCTAAACGTTTTGTCCCAATCATGCGAGTATTTATATTGTACCTCATGTTGTAACTAGTTAATACTACAAACAATATATATAGGCCATCCCTCCTCGATATACTAGTTATATTCTCAGTCTGTATACTCTCTCGTTTCCCTCAACAGGCAAAAACATGCACAACATGAAAGTTTACCCAATACGGTCCCGTATTTCTCCGTATTCGGACTGTGTACTGGCATGGTAGGCTTTCATGCTGTGATGAATACTGATATTGGAAATTTGCTCATAGTCCCGGATGTTAAACTGAGATCTAAAAGCGATGTATAGTCAGCATGATCTCAAATACACGAATTTAGATATAAAAAACAAGAAACACAGAAATGAAATTTACAACAGAAACAACCATATATTTGTTTAGAGTCCTTAACCTCCAAAACAGATCGTTTATTAGTTGTCGCAAAAACAGTACCTTAAACCCATTTCATTTTGTATCTTTTGTCAAGATTTTTTGTCTTTTAGCAGTACATACAACTTATGCTCTGATAATTTAAGAAACACGTAAGAAATTTAAGTTTCAAAAGTTTCCGATAAAAAAAAAAAAAGAAAAAATAATAAAAACTAAAAAACCCGTGTAGAACGTGCATTTGCATGTATTGGATAAGTTTGCTTTTTGTTTAGCAAATACAATATTACTTCTAGGCCGAGATTATGTTGCGGAGTCTAATCTTTTCACATTCTCCGAATCATCTTTTTAAGATTACATTAAAAATTGTTTTTCTAGTTATCTTAAAATCCAGATCTATTGAGTTCTTTTTCACCAAAAACAGGCAATCTGAGGAACATATGTGCTAAGAACATATCACAATGTCTTCCGAAAATCTCATTTCGATATCCAAACATGACTGCTTTGTAGCATTTCGTAGAATATTTAACTCGCATTTCGGAGATTACGTTGAAAGAATAAGTAAATATTGGAACCCAGATCTCACGCGGCTGAGACGTAATGTAGAAATATGTTTGCTATAAGCCTCACCAATCACATAAAAAACACTCTACTCTCTTACTGCGGATTTTGAACACGTTTTTGTACACTGATACTACCAAATACCTTTTGTATAATGACTGTGTGTATTAGGGACCGTCTCAAAAATAAAATCTACAGAGGAGAGTAAAGAGTCAACGATCCTAACGATCTTGCAAGTGATTGGTTTCTTCGTGCGAAAAAACGTTGACCTAACGCACTTCTGTACAGATTCATTTTTTGTGGTAGTTCGTCAATTTTAATTATTATTTAACCCTACCAAAAAAGTTAGAGATGGTATCTTAGTTAAGTGCCCGTAGCGAATGATCCATTATTTCTAAAGTATATAGAGGGGAAGTAGCGTTAATCTAAACATTTTTGTTTAGATAAACATTGCATGAAATGGTTGGTATCCTGTTTTCTTGATTGTACGGATATGTTTACACTTGTTTTGTGAAATTGGTTTCACATAGAGTTAAACGGTTCGTTTATTTACAGGATGTATATATCATATAGTGTCGTGTTAATTCAATAGCAGTGTCAGTTGCTGTGCCTAATGTTCTTTCCCACGTGTTTCCAAGGGCTTCCTATTTGGGCTTATAAACACGATTCTAAATTTGGGCAAGCACTTGTTCAAAGTCAGCAGTAAAACACGCAAACATGTCCAAATCTGATCTGTGAGAATAACTTATTTTGTTATGGGGTGTATTTATAACCAGTGTGAAAACGATTTGTTCAAAGTCAGCAGTAAAGTCGCTGGAACAACGTCGTTCGACGTTGTTCTAGCGTCTTTACTGCGAACTTTGAACAAGTTTTCGCACATTGAGTATCCACGTTTTATAAAGCATGATCTATGGTCTATGGAGACCATTGAACATTATTTTTAAATGTTTCACATCTAAATGCATTGTCAATAATGATTGGTCTGATTTATTGCGCAAATATGGGAAAGTAGATTGTTGTCTATGAAGATAATGAGAGGAAAACAACAATTATGATTTTATCTCCTTAAACTATCAGCTGGATAGTTATGCTCAATTTAGCCTCAATTTAATGGGCAGTGATCATTTAAAAAATTAAGTTTTACAATGATTATTCTATAAATAGAATCGTATGCCCAGTCAGCAATAACGCGTTCAAAGTCAGCAGTAAAGACGCTAGAACAACGTCGAGCGACGTTTTTCTAGCGTCTTTACCGAGGACTTTGAACAAGAATGTTTACTGACTTGGTATAGTCTATTTCTCACGTTGTGTGATGTCAAATTCACATCATAACTAGACTGACTTTACTTACTGTTGTATTGAGTACTTTGTATTATAGAATAAATTAATACAGTTATTTTCGGTTGAATTCTAGGAATTAGAAAATAAGTCAATTTCTACCATCGGAATGTCTACTTTTGGCTTTCTAGTGGAATTTTCTGCCTATTGGACATCAATCTAAGAAATCCCCTAAAAGTAAAACGGACCTCTCCAGACCTCTAAATTACAGACAGACGCTTTAGTATCGGCTCTATTAAACGGAAACTTTCCAACGACGAGAAAATGTTGTTAGTCCTGACGGAGTCCTTTGCTGGATGAACACAAATTTAATTTACTTG
The DNA here is from genome assembly GCA_032360805.1 of Neoturris breviconis. Lineage (NCBI taxonomy): Eukaryota > Metazoa > Cnidaria > Hydrozoa > Anthoathecata > Pandeidae > Neoturris > Neoturris breviconis. Next base: position 5,506 of record JAULBZ010008387.1, on the reverse strand, counting down.
AAATTAGAGCAAATCGTTCAAACATAATGGAAAGAAAAAATCTATTCTTCGACACTATTCCTGACAAATAAAATTCCATGAAGGATGATTTAATCCTCGGAAATTAGTTTTCGCGAGTAGTACGGAAATGACATTAAATTTATCCATTAGGTGTGGTGAACGATTTTCCCATGTCTCAAAGAATCGAGTTCATCATGCAAAGAGACGCACCTCGCAAAGAAACGAGTATGTATGGTTAGAAACGAGTCCATCGTGCAAACAGACTAGTCCGTCGTGCAAAAAGACGAGCCCACCATGCAAAGCGACGATTCCACCTTGTAAAAAAACGAGTCTATTAAGCAAAGAGACGACGAATGGATATATTGTTTCGTATGGATTTTCATGGTATGTAATCCGGTGCAATTTAACTGATAAATTCAACTAAATATGAACTTGTTTCAGGTTGATAATTGCATTAAGACCTGTCATACAATCATCTTTTAATATTCTACAAATGATAATTTATCAGTGAAAACATACAACCGCCAACATAAATACTTGTGACAAAGTGAAATTCGTACAAAATTTCGTAATTTCAACTCGGACGAAATGCCTTAAATTTTGATTAGCACGACAAACTGCGTCGAAATTCGATCTTGTTCCAAGTTTGGGTTGCTAGAAACAACCGAGTTTGTCGAGGTTGCAATTAGAAGACCTTAGTCTACTCAATAAATTTCTGTCATAAATCTCTTGGGTATTCCCGAGATCGTTTCAATTAGTTATGTTTTACTTGTGGTTTGTATTTTTGCTACGTCAAAATATATTTATTAATTCCTTGAATTATTTGGACAAATTGCTCTATAAAGTCATTTTCTATTCTACAACTATTTTGACCTAAGAAATTATGAATTGTGTAAACTGTATCATACCTCAAAAGAAAGAAATTGTATTGGCAAAAATTTGTTCAAAGTCCGCAATAAATGTGCCACAATATCGTCGTTTGACGTTGTTCTAACATCTTTACTGCTTTGAATAAGTGTTTGCCCACTGGCTATCATAATACATAAAGAACACGGCGTCGTTGTAAAAACGGTTCCACGTTTTGACGTTTAATTCATAGCATCCACGATTTTGACCAAAAGAAAATATAAGTCATTTTTCTAAAAGTGGAAAGATTATTTTATGTGGTTTTCTATTTTATCCGTGCGACCAATGCGCCATCCCGTGGCCACACTCGACGTTTATGGTGAATATAACAGGAAATGTTTTCGTGTAAAAAAAGGTTTCCATTGTAGGTACACGTTTGTTAAGAGAAACACGTTTATAAAAAATTCTAGTAAACTCGGGTTTCTGGAAAACATGACCTAGGCCATATAACTTACCCTAGGGCCTACCATATAGCCTACCTTATAAACCCTTCGTTTTTAGTGAAAATAGGAACCTGACCCAATTTGATGGTGCATATTTCGAATCTGTATAATGTAGCTACCTTCTTGGGCAACTTTTAGGCCAAAAATAAAAAGTGCTTCGTTTCTGATGAAAATTGGTACCCGACCCAATTTGATGGCGCTGATTTCAAATCTGATATTCATTTTGCAAAATATTGCAAAAAATAACTATTTGGGAAATTACAAATACATAATCATGTTTGTAAATCTCGTTGTTGTTCACATCCTTACTCCAATCAAATTGGGTTAGGTACCAATTTTCATCTAAAACGAAGTACTTTTCATTTTTGGCACGAATTTACCCCCAAAAAGTACTTTTGGGTTAAAAATACAAAAAATTAATATCATATTTGAAATCAGCCACCTTAAAATTGAGTCAGGTGCCAATTTCCGTTTAAAACAAATGGTTTCTTAGATAGGCCATAGGGTAGGCAGGTCGCAGGATAGGCCACAGGGTAGACTATGTTTTCCAGAAACCCAGTAAATTCGGTAAAGAAAATAAGAAACTCTACTAGTGCCAGCGATCAAACATCTGATTGTATATTATGTTAGATGAGACGTTACCGGAATATATATGTTATAAGGATGGATTATTAGAATATGTTCACACTTATCGGATAGAAATCGGATTGAATTACATACTGGATAGGCCTTGCGTTCACACTGTTCCGCATATTTCCGATTTACTTAGCGGAATGATTTCGTTTCGCTTGTTGTGGTGAAATGGAATCATTCCGGCATAGTTTTCACACTTGAAACGTAATGAGATCGTTCCGAAATAGTTTCTATCGTCGCGAACATAGTCTTAATGTTTCTTTTTACTTTGTTTTCTTTAATACAAATCTACAACATAACTTATGAGACATTTTACGAATTTCAACAAACAATAAACACCACAAGTAAAACTTAAATGCTAAAAATGACCACTAGAAGTCCCTAGAGATTTATCGAGTAGAAGACTAAGTACCCTGGCTTTTCGTACAAATGTGAATTTCCATGCAGCTCGTCTTGCTAATCAAAATTTTAGTATTTTTGTCTAAGTTGAAATTCCGAAACAGATTTATTAAGAAGTTTGATTAGTAAAAATCGGCGAAAAATCTAAGAAAGTGTACCCAGGGCTTCTTGACTTTTTTAATAGCTCCTGAGTTATCAAAAGTATCTAATGGATATAATAAGAGTAATAGCATAACTGCCAAAGAGTTGATTATATTCCATTTGCAAAGAATCGAGCTCTGATGGTCTTGCGCTCTGGCGTTTTTATATTTTCTATACACTTTCCTCCTCAGTAGACTTGCAGCTCATGTAAACGGAATCTTATTTATGGGGTAATGTAAGCCGGGCTACATTTACGACGGCACCGTAACTTCGCTATTCTCGAATGCCTGCGAATGACTATTTTATAGTCTACTCGTCGGTGGTTGTAAAAGTATATTCGTAATTGTTTTCAACTGATGCCTACAACATAAATTCATTTAGCTGGCTCCTCCATGGCCATGGTATAGCGTCAGTGTGTTAAAGCACTCAGACCAAATTTGTAAAGTACACGCCTCTAGCTTGTTAGGAGTTATGAATATAGACATTTGACTCATGATTTAACGACGGTACTTTAATGTTTTTTTAACTTGATAACAGTCAATGTGGTAATATTGATCGTTTCGACAAATACCACATTTATTTGCTATTAAACAAAGATAAGTGAAAGATTTGACATTTATATATGTCATTAGAATTATCTTACGTATCTTATCACTACTTTTAATTATCCTCTTTTTTACTCCGATTACCATCTTTGCTCAGTTAAAGTAAAAATCCAATCGTTAACCGCTCTTTATCTATTCCTGTATACAGAACAAATGCTTTTCATCTTATTTATGATATATTGTGTGTATAACCATGGTATAATATCTTTGTCCAGTTAAAGTAAAAATTGAATCGTTAATCGCTCTTTATCCATTCCTGTATATAAAACGAATGCTTTTCATCTTATTTATGATTTATGATATTTTGTGTGTATAACCATGGTATAACATCTTTGCCCAGTCATAGTAAAAATCGAATCGTTAATCGCTCTTTATCTATTTCTGTATATAGAACAAAAGCTTTTCATCTTATTTATGACATTTTGTGTGTAGAATGACGTTGATCTGCGGGAACTCTTCGTTAAGATTAATTTCTATTAGGCGAAAAATTCCGCGGGAAAGTCAAAAGAAGACATTTCATTGGCAGAAATTGACATCACACGGCGTATGTCAATTTCTACCAATGGAGTGTATTCCTTGGGCTTTCGCGATGAATTTTCTACCTAATAGAAATCAGCTTTAAACAATTAATATTTCATAGCATCAAGCAACCCAACGTTGATCTGAAGTCGCGTGCTTGCAGGGAAAAGCTATCCTACAAGTAAATTTTCACGACGTCAATTTAACGTTGTTTCGACGTTAATCCGACGTAGTTTGCCTTCTTATACAGACCCGGTGGATATAGGACATGTGCCTCTTGCTGACTCTTTCTGACGTTGATTAGACACCTCTTGAGTGTAGACTATACTTACATTAAAAAAATTGCCTTATTTGTTTATTATGGATGGGTTAGAATAATATTCCTTAACGTGAAGGAGAACGATGTTCCCTGCGTAATGCCGTATACACTAACCCTGTTAATATGAAGCTTTTAGTTGAAATTGAAACAATGTAAGAACGTCGTTTTGACGTTAACCCGACGTCGTGCACTTTAGATTGGGATACAATTTATCATATTACAGTGAGAAAAAACATGCTCAAAGTCGGAAGTAAGGACGCTAGAACAACGTTTTCAACGTTAGAACAACGTTGTTCTGGCGCGTTTACTGCTGACTTTGGACAAGTTTTTACCCACTGGGATACGTTTAGGGCTTACGTAAGTGATACCACCAAACACCATTGAATAACTGTTTGACGTTTTTATGTTTTGACTTGTGGTATATTATAAAAACAGTAATTGAATTAAAATATGAAAAAGGATATTTATACAATTACTAAACCAACCGGATTAGAGCAACTCAAAATGCAGTTCACAGTGGGAAAAAACTTGTTCAAAGTCAGCAGTAAAGACGCTAGAAAAACCTAGTTTGACTTTGTTCTAGAGTCTTCATTGCGGACTTTGAACAAGTGTTTGCCCACTGGGTATGCAGTACAATATTCTTAGCTACAACGTTAAAACAATTTCGGTCAAAGCGACGTCACCACGTCATATTCCCAAATTCACTTTCTTATGTTCTTATGTTAAGATCTCACATTTCTAAATTATTACCTGCTCTTATGTTTTCTTAGACACTCTTAGAATTGCCTTGCTTACTCTGTAGTATCAAATAAGCGAAGGGGGTTGATCTCTCTTGAAAGAAGCACGGAATTTAGATCCTAAAAGAGACAGATCAGCATAATTTCGATCTACCATAATTTCAATTCATATCCATTAGTGACTCAGAAAATATTGTAAAATACAAAATTCAGTGAATACACGTATCTATGTGATCTTGTTTCAATGAAGGCTTCGGTGACGGTTAATTAGCGTTCATGAAGCAACAAAAACTACATTTATTAAAAGTTGGGTATTTTTTCAATCAAACATACTGTCAATACGTAAATTAATAAATAAATAAATGTATACATTATCTTTTTTTAAAATCCAGCGCAAAATAGCAGAGTACAAAGCCATTATGGCGTTGCCTGGTAACAAATAAATAAAATATAAACAAACTCTAATGATTATGTTTTTTTAAAACGTCCTATTGAATATACGATATGGAATCTTCTTTCTTAAACAGATCAATGTCAACATTTAGTAATTCTTGAAGGAGCATACGCCCACATTCAAACATTTAGTAATTCTTGAGGGAACATACACCAGCATTAAAACTTATGCAAACGCCAACGCACATACCTTTCTTATTGTTAACTTTTCTGCAATATCGATTAGATTATAATAGATGAAGTACATCACGTTCGCCGTAGATTATATAAAATAACCCAGCCAGCAAAAACCTGTTCAAAGTCAGAAAAATAACGTTAGAACAACGTTCACAGAACGTTGTTCTAACGTTA